>JAOXOE010031508.1:0-11877 GCA_028565055.1 Phoeniculus purpureus
TTGTAGAAAAATGCATTTTAGCCCCCACTTTTCTATGGCTATTCTATAATCATAGAATCATTCAGGTTGGAAAAGACACTTGGGATCATTGAGTCCAACCATCAATCCTACTGTACAGGTTTAGGCCTAAACCAGATTCCCCAGCAGTACATCTAAGCATCTTTTAAACTCCTCCAGGGATGGGGACTCAAACCCCACCCTGGGCAGTCCATTCCAGGGCCTGACCACTCTCTCCAGGAAGAATTTCTTCTTGATGTCCAATCTAACCCTCCCTTGTTGGCGCTTGAAGCCCTTCCCTCTGGTTCTGTCACTAATGACCTGTGAGAAGAGAGCAGCACCACCATCCCTACAGTGTCCTTTCAGATAGTTGTAGAGAGCGATGAGGTCTCCCCTCAGCCTCCTCTTCCTCAAACTAAGCAGCCCCAACTCTCTCCATCTCTCCTCATCAGACTGATATCCAAGCCCTCCAGCTTTGTTGCCCTCCTCTACACTCACTCCACTGTCTCCCTTGTACTGAGGTACCCAAAACTGGACCAGAACTCTAGATGCTGCCTTACCAGTGCTCAGTCCAGGGGGACAATCCCCTTCCTGTTCCTGCTGGACACAATTTCTAATCCAGGACAGGATGCACTGACCTTCTTGGCCACCTAGGCACCTTCCTGGCTCATATTCATCCACCAGTCAGTTAGAACCCCCAGGTTCCTCTCTGCCAGACTGCTCGCCAGCCACCCTGTAGCATGGGATCGCTGAGACCAAAATGCAGGGCCAGACACTTGGCTCTATTGAAACGCTGACAGTCCTCCTCAGCCCATCGATACCATCTCTCAACATCCCTCTTATAAAAACCCCTTTTCTTAGTGAAATGGCACTGTAGGGTCTCAGGGTAACTCTACTTTCAGTTCTTCATGAATATATTCTTCTCCACAGACAGGGATATGAACAGCCTATTAATTTTCTCATGAAACTCACTGAGAGAAACCCTTGTACAGAACATTTCTGACCAACATTCACTGCCGTGCTCCTGTGAGGACGCACTTTTTTAGCTTCACTTTCTGCAATGAGCAAGAAAACGGCCAAGATATATTCTCTTCTATTTTATCTTATATTTTTATCAGTAAATCCCCTTGCTCTAATTTCAGTGAATTTATTTCTCCTCAAGTTAAAATCTAAAAATAAAAAATAATCCGAGAAAGTTGGATGACTTCCATCAGCAAAGGGAAATAAGTTTCAAGTTGGGGAGAAAAATCTGGTTTTACATTTAAATCAGACGTGACAGACAGAAGACTAATGGCAGAGCACTCAAATGGGTTCCCTCAAAGTCAAATCGAGTTGCCTGATTGTTCAAGCTGAGCTCCCACTGAAGGTTGGTTCCATTTTTGGGGATGCTCCACACCTACGAAACGAGCTGCTTTCACTGCAACGCTCTCATAGGGGTTTAAAAGACTAAAATCACAGAATCATTATCATAGAATCATTAGGGATTGGAAGGGACCCCAAAAGATCATCTAGTCCAATCCCCCAAAAGTTTGCGGAGGGGGACAGGAATGAAGCAGGGTGGCTTCATAGCGGAGTCCTCTGGATGTTCTCGGCTTTGTGATGCATCTCACGGCAACCTCTAGAAACAATTAATTTTATTGTGCTGAAAGCGAGGGCTAGACCCCCCTGATTTTGGTACTGCGTGTGGAAGAGCAACAAAAAGAGAGCAATGAATATCAGGCCAACTATTATGAATCCTGATGCTTAAGGCCATCTAGACCTGCCCAGTGCTCCCATGCAATTATGTCTGCTCATGTTTTAATGATGGCCACACTTAAAAGTGAAAAGATCCAAGGGTGCCTGCAGGCTTGGACTCTCGTTTGGCAGCTACCTCAAGGACTCCTCCCTGGTGAAACTCCAACATGCAGCAAAAGAAACAGATTCCCTCTTGGTAGGGGGGAAGAGGCCATCTGCACAGAATGTTTACACCCTCATTTAAAATAAATAAGTACTTTAACAGAATAGTAATGAAGAAAAAGCGAGCTGGAACTTATTGGTTGGGATCCTCAGTTCCAGAAGGACACAGAGCTGCTGGAAAGAGTCCAGTGCAGAGCCACAAGGATGATGGAGTGAAACATCTCCCTGATGAGGAAAGGCTGAGGGAGCTGGGTCTCCTGAGCTTGGAAAAAAGGAGGCTGAGGGGTGACTCCATGAATGTGTATAATTACAGAAAGGGCAGGTTTCAGGAGGATGGAGCCAGGCTCTGCTCAGGGGCACCCAATGATAGGACAAGGGGCAATGGCTGTGAGCTGGAACAGAGGAGGTTCCACATAAACATGAGAAGGAAATTCTTCATGGTGAGGGGGACAGAGCACTGGAAGGGGCTGCCCAGGGAGATTGTGGAGTCTCCTTCTCTGGAGGCATTTAAAACCCACCTGGATATGTTCCTGTGTGACTGGATCTAGGTGATCCTGCTGTGTCAGGGGGATTGGACTGGATGATCTTTCGATGTCCCTTCCAATCCCTAATGTTCAGTGATTCTGTGATCTTGGTGATCAGCAGAGGAGGAGAAGGTGATTTAACCCCTTGCTATGGAAAGATCAAAAAGGACATCCCAGGCAAAGGGAGGGAGGAAAAAATCCCAGAGGAAGAAACAAGTAAATTGGGTAGTGAAGAGCCAAGGAAAGGAAAGGGGGAAAAAGAAAGAGAGGTTTGTTGATTACTATAACCTCAGCACTAGGAGCTAGGGTTGTCCCTCTCTGCAAGCTGAATCTGAAACCAGATTGAACGAGATGGTGGAAATCAGGGAACTCTAGAGGGCACCAGAGGTGTTTCACCACAGACTTCATCGAGTGCCAGGTTTCTTCCAGTCTGTGCAACCAAACAGCAGCTGCTGCTGCTTAATCAAGATGACTGGAATTATGACAGCAGCTGCTCTACCTCCTGATCAGCAAAGAAGCATTAAAAAAACCAGAGGGAACAATATATAAGGCGGTGGTAACCGTGTTTCTAGAGCCAACCTACCAGCACATCTTTGGGCTTGGCTCTTTGTTATGGTGTAAAACAACACACTAAGCTTCAAAACCCATTTCCTTGCTCCCTTTTACCCTTCAGAAAGAAGGATATTAGTACCTTGCTGCTCCCATAGTCTAAGCCTCTGGTTTCTTGCCTGTCGCTTTCCGTGTCACCTTGTCAGTGCGATGCCAGGCGCTCGGAGGAGGCTGACAGCTCCAGGCTCAGCGACTAGCAAAGTGACAAAACTCTTGTCTCGGTTTCTAAGGAAGGGTGTTTGTATCGGCTGGGTGACGAGGCAAAGCACGGAATAATTTGTGAGGATGCTGATTGCTTTCGTTATCTGGCTTTAGTATTCTGAGCCTGTTATTCGTTGTCTGCTGCTATAAGGGTTCTCCGCTGAAAGAAGTGTCACTTGCCAGAAAGTCATTTTCCTCCTGCTGCCTTGCTGTCTGCTTCGTTTATAAACAAAAGAGGTGGTCTGCACGTGGTTTTGTAACTTCAAAGTTAAAGGATCACGCTCAGTTTCTCTAATGGGTGGGTACTTGTCTTGCCCTACCTGATGGATGGCACTAGTAGGATACCTGGACCTCCCTGACAACTACAGGTTCTTACAGACGCAACTGCCTCAGAAGCAGATGTAGACAATGTGTCTGTAACCAATTTTACTAGTGACTAAAGTGAGACTAAGAAGTTAGAGAGGTTTGTCTTCATCTGCTTGCCTTGGTTCGCCATTCCCTGGCCTTTCTAAAGTGAATTATTGCTTAATTATTCTCATCTCTGTGTTTTGTTTACATCCATCCTTTTTTTGTGGCCAAGAAGGCTGACAGCATCCTGGGGTGGATCAGAAGGGAGGTGGTTAGCAGATCTAGAGAGATGAAGGGAGTGGAAAATCTTCCTGATGAGGAAAGGCTGATGGAGCTGGGGCTCTTGAGCTTGGAGAAAAGGAGCCTGAGGGGTGACCCCATGAATGTTGACAAATATGGAAAGGGTGGGTGTCAGGAGGATGGAGCCAGGCTCTGCTCATTGGCACCCAAGGATAGGACAAGGGGAAATGGGTGTGAGCTGGAACAGAGCAGATTCCACACCAATCTGAGAAGGAACTTCTTCCCAGTGAGGGTGACAGAGCACTGGAAGGGGCTTCCCAGGTGGGTTTGTGGAGTCTCCTTCTCTGGAGACTTTTAAAACCCACCTGGCCATGTTCCTATGCAACTGGATCTAGGTGATCCTGCTGCGTCTGGGAGATTGGACTGGATGATCTTTTGAGGTGCCTTCCAACCCCTAATGTTTTGTGATTCTGTGAATATTTCCCTAAATATTCCAGTCTCCTTTTTTCATCCCATAACCTCAGACAACTGGGAGCTTCCTCCAGTTTCTCTAAGCGTGAAGTTAAGGTCTTTTCCCAGACCTGAACTCAAATCCAACCAGCTTACAACACTAAAGAGAGATTTGTATAACCTTCCTGTCCTGAAAAAAAAAATTCAAGATGATATCTCAGCTTTACTAACACCTGAAGGATTTGAAAATGGTTTAGTTTTCAAGACAAATTAAATCTTCAGCTTTTCCCTCCTGCACACACAGATGCAGGCACATGTACACAAAACTCCAGTGTGATTGTACAGGGTTCTGGGGAGAAGTCCTCTGAGTTGTAAGTAACAGAGGGCACTTTAAACAGCAACCTAAGGTTTATATAAATATTTTCTTTTTCTCTGTCTTTTTAAACTATTTTCTCCTTCTTTCTGTCTTGTGCTGTCCCTTTCCTGATTCCCAGTCAATTATGACAGCAACCAAAGTTATAAAAGCTTTTGGGTTGTGTTCTAAGTGCTCACCTGCTGGCTTTGCTCTCTACTCTTGTAGACTCAAAAATGCATTTGCACAGATCAGCCTTTAGAGGACAACAAAGAGGCACTCAGGAACCCGGACCAAAAGCCTCAGCACTTCGAAATGGAAATTAGAGTCACAGAATCATTAAGGATTGGAAGGGACCTCGAAAGAGCATCTAGTCCAATCCCCCTGATACAGCAGGATCCCCTAGACCAAGTTGCACAGGAACATATCCAGGTGGGTTTTAAACTTCTCCAGAGAAGGAGACTCCACAACCCCCCTGGGAAGCCCCTTCCAGTGCTCCATCACCCTCACTGGGAAGAAGTTCCTTCTCAGATTGATGCGGAACCTCCTCTGTTCCAGCACCTGGTGCCCCTTGTCCTATCATTGGGTGCCCCTGAGCAGAGCCTGGCTCCATCCTCCTGACACCCACCTTTTCCCAATATTTATCAATATTCATGGGGTCACCCCTCAGTCCTCCACAGGCAGCAACCAGTCTGAAAATTCAGGCAAATCAGAAACAAATAACAGAATAATTTGCTAGTGACTGAATGTGTTGGCCAGGACTAAAGGCATCATTGGGTCCAGCTGCAGTGGTCTCATAAGTGTGTCATCTACACTGGCCCACTGTGAGCATCCATCACTCTCATTTCTTGCTTATGGGAATGGTCTTCCATAAGAAACTATTCCTAAATTGGCATCACGCGTGTGTTGCCTTTTTAATCCATTAAACAATACCCAGCCTTTGTCCTTTTCCCCCTGCTTCTTGCCTTTAGGGCAGGGCTGTCTCTTTCAGCCCATTATAAATTGAACTGGTATCACAGTTGCAAATCTGGTTCAGATCAATGGCCTGTAAGTTACAAGCCCTAATGGTCTAATCTGCTGTTAAATATTCATGAGGAAAGCTTGGAGAATAGGCACTGCCCTCCTGCTAATGGGTGTAAACGGACTGGCTGATTGATCATGTGTAATTTCTTAGTACAGAAGAGCATTAAAACGGCCTCTGTACCACGGAACTCCCGCTGCAGTCGGCAGCATTTATTCACCATTAAAGAAAACAGCAGCATAACTCCTTATCTCTCTCGCTATAATCACTTGTGGGTGAATGCTGAACTCACCTATTCATTACAGCAGCTCTTCAGGTAGGGTTCTCTGTGGGGTACGATCCACAGCAGACATAGGGATAAGCAGACACAAACCCCTGCCAGCAGCAAGCACTGAGTCTCGTGGTGGTTTCAAAGAAATCACAGGACATTAGGGATTGAGAAGGACCTCAAAAGATCATCCAGTCCAATCCCCCTGACACAGCAGAATCCCCTAGATCCAGTCACACAGGAACATGGGCAGGTGGGTTTTAAACGTCTCCGGAGAAAGAGATTCCACAACCCCCCTGGAGAGTCCCTTTTCAGTGCTCTGCCACCCTCACCATGAAGAAGTTCCTTCTCACATTGATGTGGAACCTCCTCTCTTCCAGCTCACACCTGGTGCCCCTTGTCCTATTGTTGGGTGCCACTGAGCAGAGCCTGGCTCCATCCTCCTGACACCTACCCTTTCCATATTCATCAACATTCATGTGGTCACCCCTCAGTCTCCTTTTTTTCAAGCTCAAGAGACTCAGGTCCCCCAGCTTTTCCTCATCAAGGAAATGCCCCACTCCCTTCAGCATCTCTGTAGCTCTGCACTGGACCCTCTCCAGCAGTTCTGATTTCTGGGTGTGGCATCCAGCATAGCCCTTACGCAGAGAAGTCCCACCAGTCCCTGCCACCCCAAGGTGCCTCAGCAAACACACTTGCAAGGAATGTCAGGTGCTCGTGGAAGGGCACATGGGGGCAGGCACTTCCCCCATATTTCCTTAGCCAAATGTATCTTACTGTGAGGTTTTAAGCTGAAAGAAAACATTTACCAGTGAAAAAAGCCCAGAGAATCCAGGCATGTGACCCTTGTCATGAAGCACTCTTTGCAATATCAATCAGACTGTAATTTCAGGAGGCTTCTCCTTCTCTGCAAACAGTGAGAAATGGAATGACGTGAACAACCATCATCTTCTCCCTTCATTTCCTATATCTATTTTCCTTATTTTCACATTATCACTTTCCAAGCAGTAAGCTGGGAGGGAAAATCCATCCTAAGCCACAAGGTTTGCAAGCAGTAAAAACTTCTTCCCACAGCTTCCAAGCTACCTGCTAGTTAAAACAACTGGACATGAGAAGCTTTGCCTGGCTCAGCACTCAGGACACTCCAATCCAGGGCTGGCTGTGCAGACAACACTCTCTGCTGAGGTCCCTGGCAGTTCTGTTGCTGCACATCCTCTGCAAGAGGACTCAGCTCTGACTCACCGTCATGTTCACTCCTCATTTTTGTCCCTTACCTCAAAAGTTCCTAAATTTATTCCAGCTGTGATGTCACCAGGTTTCATCTCTTTGGAGCTGGCAGTCAAGGTTTAGCAGCTCTCCACACACCCTGCTGTGCTGTCCTGGCTGGAAACATTTCACCACACAGCTTTGTGCTTGTTTCATCCTTCACACCAAACTCACGGAACTGAGCACTCACTCCTGAACCCTGCACCAGAGATAGTGTCTCATACGATAAAGGAGTGGGTCCTGTCCTTTGCTGCACCCACCAGACAGAACATGGAGCTGGACTCAGTGCCTGGCCAAGTGGTGCCTTGACCTCTGCCCCTTCTGATTTGCCAAAGGTTCAGGATGACAGAGACCACCAGTGAGATTTCAGGTAGAGACTTTCCTCTAGGGTGTTGGTAGCGAGCAAGAAGGTGCTGGTTTACAATCTAATGACAGTGATGTGCACTGTTACAACAGTGACATGATCTAGGCTGGGAGTGATGTCACTGCACGAGGAGTCGTCAGTCTCTCTGCAAAGTCTGGGTGACTAAACAGGCATGAACAGAAGAACACAAGTGAGGGTAACTCGTTTCCCTTTGGCAATGCCATGCCTGCCCCTAAAACAAAGAGGACAGGAAGGAGCTCTTTGCTCATAGAGTCCTGTGGCACAGAGCAATGCCGGTGTCACAGCTCACTTCAGCACTAAGGAAGGCTGTGAGAGGGCTCTGTGCAGCTGACAGACCTTTCCCCTGACACCAGGCTGGTGCAAACAGAATAAAGCAACAGAACACCTGGATTTCATGGATATTCTGGATCATTTTATCACAGAATCACAGAACATCAGTGATTGGAAGGGACCTCGAAAGATCATCCAGTCCAATCTCCCTGCCACGCCAGGATCCCCATAGATTCAGTCACATAGGAACATGGCCAGATAGGTTTTAAACAACTCCAGAGAAGGAGACTCCCCACTCCCTGGGCAATCCCTTCCAGTGCTCTGTCACCCTCACTTGCCCTTTCCATACTTACCAACATTCATGAGGTCACCCCTCAGGCTCCTTTTTCCAAGCTCAAGAGATGCAGTTCTCTCAGCCTTTCCTCATCAGGGAGATGCTCCACACCCTTCATTGTCTCTGTGGCTCTGCACTGGACTCTCTGCAGCAGTTCTGTGTCAATTTGGAACTGAGGGGCCCAGAACTGGACACAAGATTCTAGATGAGGTCTCTTATGTTTTGTGTGTGAAGTTGATTGTCCACACTGATAAAGGCTGTCCTCATTCCTCATGTATTAATCTGAAGGAATGCCTGGCAACACTTACACTACTCTTAGAGGCAGTAACCAACATCACAGGGTAGATGAAAGAAGGAGCTGTAAAGTTTAAATTAACTTCTGTCCTCTTAACCACAGTGATCAACTGCCCCTCTGTTTTTAAATGCAGCAGCTGTGTCACTGAGTTTACAGTCCTGACAACCCCTGTTTCTCCTAAGAGTAATGAACAGCAAATACAAAATGTGAATTCCATAACTGAGCAGCTGTTAGGGAGCTCACAGGCGACATAGCCTGGTGTCATTCATAGGGCCTTGGAGCAAAAGACAAGGGAAGTTCTCACCAGACAGGCTCAGAAGCAAGAAGAGATGCTGCAGATCTGTTGAGATCCTCCCCTGTGCTGTGGGCCAGCCCAAGAAGAAACACTGATTTTGAAACATTAAGACTTTGAAACTCAAACTATTCCCCAAACTTATGAAGCCAGTCAAACAGATCCTGACTGACTTGTTTAAAACCCGCCTGGCCATGTTCCTGTGCAACTGGATCTAGGGGATCCTGCTGTGGCAGGGGGATTGGACTGGATGATCTTTCGAGATCCCTTCCAATCCCTAATATTCTGTGATTCTGTAAAGGAGTTTCTTTCTGTTCTACTCCCTAATTACCACAAACTGTGGGATTTAAAGTCATGGAGTCTGGCTTGTTAAGCACTTTCCAAACCCATGAGTGTTGCTACCAGCTCCTGATTCCCTTGTTGCTCTTGCACAGAGAAACTCAGATTTAAAACCACTCACAATAATTTTGTTCAAAAGTCTGTGTTACTCCTTCAGTTTAGAAAAATTGAGTCAAGTGGTACCTACAGGTGTCTGTGTTTTCCACAGCTCTCAGCAGAGCTGAAGAGACAACTCTAGTGACCTCCGTACCAGTATGACCAACAGTGCATGGCACAGCCCGAGTCACATACACTTTGCCCAGAAACCTGACAACAGCCCTCTCTGGCCTTCTGCACTCCAAAGAAACAGCTGCCAAGGTTGCTTCCTTCACGATATTGCCCTGAGACCCAAAGGAACGGTGTAAGAACCGCTCCCCAGGTTTCCTGGTCACCAGCTTTTTATTTCCATCTCAGCAGCGAGGAGCAGTGTTGTCACAAAGAGTGCACACACACTCCTTAAAAAGATCTATGTTGTGCTGAACTGAGCTTGTTCATACCACTGGGGCTATACAAAGTAATGGGGACAGGCATCTCTGCTTCTCTCCTTTCCATATGGGAGTTCATGTATTGAACCACAACTGTTAAAATGACCAGGACCTCCTCCTTCTTAGGTTTTTCTCTTTAATTGCCTTTTACCAGGAAAAAAACACTCCACACCCAGCCCTTCAGAACTCAGAGAATGCTTGACCTCCAGATGTCTTTCCAAACGAAATCATTTCAAATTTCATCACCTGTTTTCAGATTATCAGGTGCATTTTGCCTTCGTTGGTTCCTTGCTTAAACCTCTGCACGTTCCACAGAGTCGTTTTAATGTCAGTTGATTTACCAGCCGTTAAATCGCGAACAAAGAGAGGAAGACAAAGACAGTTATGTTTGCTCTACCTGCAGAATAAAAACATAAAAAGCCATAAAGAAGTTAAGCAATAAATTCAAAATCATGTCTAAACAGAGAGGAGCACAATCTCAAGGTCTTGCCCTCAGCTCAGAGGAAAGCTTGAAGTGCTTGGTAAGAAATGCAAAAGAGAAGCAAAACAAGAAGTAAACAATGAGGCACAAGGCAAATAACAACGGGCTAAGGAGGAAAGTGCCAGCACGGCGCAGTCCGCAAACAGAGGGATTAGAGCACTCACAGGACCGTAAGTGTTTTTTATCAAATATGTTTCAGCGACACACCTATTGGGAAGAGAACCTTGTAGGGAACAGAAGCGAAGAAATCGGTTCCAAATTCAACTGGTTTGAACGAAAATACTCAAACGATGCGGTCTCATAATCTATTAATCGGGTTCCCCAGTTAACAAAGAGCCAGGGAGAATGGCTACAAAGGCTCTCTATCCTCTGCTCCCCTTGGGACATATTAACGTAATCCTTTTAGGATGGAGAAGATGCAAAGAAATAAATCCTGCTCCCTCTTCCATAAGTGCAGGGAAGTCCATGGTAACAGAGCAGCCTGTTCTTCATGATGGCTAATACATGGACTGGGATGTTCCCAACTGAAAAGAAAACGGATCACTAAAGGTACCTGTGGACCCAGTGTGCTCTTGAAAGAAGCATTTGGTTACCGGAGGCATCGATTGGAAGCCTGTCTGTAAACTTCTGTTTGGGAAAATAAGATCTCAGGAGTAGTCAGTTTTCTTCTGTCTCTGTACACATCACCAGGAAAACCTCACTGGTGGTCTTGGAGGGATATCAACACTGTTTGTGAAAGAAATTGCAATGGGACTCTATAGCTGCACTTCTGTAACACGGTGTTTCCTTTTAATCTGATTTAATTGCTGTAGTCAAGTCATTATCTCCATAATTTAATTCTTTCGGGGTAGTGTCTATTCGATTTGGAACCCACAGAAGTTGAACGTAGATGGTTTTCGTGTTTGTAGTGAGGAACACTCCTGACGAGTCTAATCCAGGCATTTCTTTGGAGAGGCAGAGATCAGGGTTCACAGCCATAGACACCCAAGCTAGAAAAGGAGGTCATTAGATTTTTTAGCCTCTGCAGCAGAGAACTTATATAGAATCCTGCTGAGACAAATATGTGATGGATTTGAGGAGCTGCTCTGGGGGTTCACTCGCTGAGACTAATCTGACTCCTGGCTGAAAGCAAACGTCGAGCAAAGAAAGATTTGGAAGGAAAGTGAGCAAATACCAAAGAACTATGTGCAGCAGGTCCATAATCTTTTAACATTGATCTTTGAGGTGCACATGATACAAAGAAAGCGGCTTCTAGGTAAAACTCGGTCTTAAAAGGTCATTTTGAAAGAACCTATTGATGAGTGAGTTAGACTGTGCTCTTCAGACTGGTAGAAAAATTGTTTGCCTGCTGTCCACCTTGCTGGAAAGGTACTTTAACTCCACTCAACCATCATTGGAGGTTCTTCTGTCCCTCTACTCTGCCCTAGTGAGGCATCAGGAGTATTGTGTCAAGTTCTGGGCCTCTCAGTTCAAGGAGGACATGGAGCTGCTGGAGGGAGACCAGCGTACAGCAACAAGGGTGATGAAGGAAGTGGAGCACTTCCCTTATAAGGAAAGGCTGAGGGAGCTGGGTCTCTTTGGCTTGGAGAAGAGGAGACTGAGGGGTAATCTCATTAACTATATAAATATGTGCAGGGTGGGTGTCAGGAGGATGGAGCCAGGCTCTGCTCAATGTCATCTAGTGATAGGACAAGGAGCAATGAGTGTGAGCTGGAACAAAGGAGGTTCCATATAAATATCAGAAGGAACTTCTTCCCAGTGAGGGTGACAGAGCACTGGAAGGGG
>JAOXOE010031509.1:0-11876 GCA_028565055.1 Phoeniculus purpureus
AGGCGGGAAGAGAGAGGATAAAAGGAGACGGCAGGAGGACCGAGCGCTTCCAGCCATGATGATTCTGTGATTCTGTGATTCTGTGATCATATTGAAAAGAAAAAAACCCAATCAGAAACTAAAAACTTGTAGCACTCTCGTGGTTTAATGAGCTGCTTGCTCACTCTTCCCTGGTAGGATGGGAGTGGAATCAGAAGAGTAGAAATCAGAAAACCAATGCGTTGAGATAAAGACAGTTTAATAGATAAAACAAAAGCTGCACACACAAGCAGAGCAAAAATAAGGAATTAATTCAGGACTTTTCATCTGCAGGCAAGTGTTCACCCATCTCCAGAAAAGCATGTCGTTTAACTTGGAAGACAAACAAAATATCATTGCAAATGTCTCTACCTTCTTCCCCCAACTATTTATAACAAGCATAACACCATATAGTCTGGAATATTCCTTTGGCAAGCTGGGGTCATCCTTCTCAGCTGTGTCCCTTCCCAACTTTTGGGGACCTTTTCTTTTTTATCGTGCCCAATAGTTCTTTTTCCTCATGGAAACAGTCTTCAGTCTGTCCATGCAGCTCCCAGTGTCAGCAGGGTTTTTAAGGTTCGGTTCCCTGTCCGTGTGCTTATAAGCCTGTCCTCTATTTGCAGTGCACTGATTCCTACAGCCACAGGTGAGGGAAAAGTTCCCTACATTTCAGCAAACAATAGATTGCAGACAAAATCTTTTCTCCAGTGATCTCAGAGGAGGTCATTCGCCCTGTCTCCATTCACCACACTCCCAAGGCAACACGGCTGCATTGCTCAGCCCAGTGCCATGTATGTCATCTCCAAATAGACAGACAGAGGCAAAGAAGAATTGGAGAGCAGGAAGCTCCAAACCCATCATACCGTTTCGCAGACTCACAACCATTTAGTCTGATTGCCATAGCAACTTTGCAATGCCAAAGGCAAGAAACCCACTCAAAGTCAAACAAGACTAAGTACTTAGAAGTCAAAGTTTTCCTTGTATTGACGGCATGCTTGAGTCCCACTCTCACTCCTTCCTATCAATTCAAGCTGCATCACTTCCTGTCATTCCATGAATTCTAAAATCTAAATTGCTTAGCAAGGAGAGTTCTACCTCAGCACACCACACAACAAAACTTCCAGACTCTAAATAGTTTTCTATCCTCAACTATCACCGTCAGTGGAATACAAACTGCTGTAGTTTAGACAGGTCCTCGGGCTAACAGGTACATTTAAGAAGCAGTCTCTTCTGTTAATCAATTTTATCTTTCTTTTCTTTCTGTCACCCCTTGGCTCTAGTGCTTGCTACCCATTACTAACTCTACACCGCTCTCTGTCTTTGTTGCACGCTTCTATCAAGTAACCATAGATGGGTACCATAGATTTAGTTTATTTTCCACGTGTGTCAGTGTTTCCAGCTCCATAATCAATTATCTTGTCTCCTCCAGCTTTCCAGTGTCTTTATCTTAGCTCCCTTGTTTTTAGTGAGCATCAGCATATCTCTTGCTTTTCAATCTCATCCATCTAGAGCCAAGGGCAGGTGTTTGCTTTCAGGTTTCTTTAGGTATATGCTGGAAAAAGACATTTGATAACAAAGATGGTATTCCGCCCCTTTCATTTTGGACATGCCATCCATACTACACCAGCAGAAAAGTTTTAATAAAGCTGGTACTGAAAAGAGGAGCCAAATCCCAGGAACTACTTGATGCCTCCTACTATGCCAAAACCCTAGTGATATTTTCTCGTACTAGGAATTCTTCCTGTCACTTGCTTCCATGGAAGTATAGAAGGTCCTACTAGGGACCTGGAGGCCAGAGAGAAGTCTTTTTAATTAACATTTGTTAGAATGTCAGAAGTAAAAAAAAGAATTGATGTTGATTATAGTTAGGACCCCAGCTCATGCACTTCCTAGCTGTTCCCTAGAGCTACTAGGTGCCAAAGCCCCCTGTGGTGGTTTTACAGTTATCGGTCTTGCCTGCCTCTCTCAGTTAGAAGAATACAAAAGGTGTTCTTTAAGAGAGACGGTAACACGCTAGAAAACCAAATTATTTTCTCAAGAGCACCCTGCAGACCTGTGGCATAAATTCACATCCAACTTGATGCAGTGTTCCAGACTCTCTCATTAGCCTGGGCACGCTTGTGTTTTGAGGACAAAAAAGGATGTTACCCAAATCTGGTAGTCTATAGAAAATCTTTTCTGCCAGTTTTGTTCTAACTCTGTCCACATAGAAATAAGAATCTTTAGTTCTCCAACACTGTCAAAATTACATTCCTTACTGTCATTGCATTTATGGACAGAGCACAATTTGTACTAATTGGCGTTTTTTGCTAAAACATCTTTAACATTATTGAGATGGGATCCGCTTCAGATCGTCTCATTCCTCTGATCAAAAGACCAGAGTGATTACTGCCTTACTGAGTTTCTCTGAAGTCTCGTAGTGTACTTTAGACTACCTTGCAGATAAGTCTGAACCTACCTTTGGGATTTGGGGGCACTACTTCAAGCAACGTTTCCTGCTGTACCTCTTATTCACAACAGCAGTCAACATGAATTATTTACTTCTTTCTATCCAGTGCTGTCTTGTTCCTCCAGGAGACAGTGGTTATTTTGACTCAGAAATTCAGATGTGGGCCATCATTTCTTTACCAGGGTTTTCTTGTAAAATTTTCAGGACAGCTGTGTCATACTGCGGTCTCACAGTTTGCACATCTCTGTGTGAACTCGCTTGCTGCCTGTTTCAATCTTCTTCATTTCGTCAGCTGCATCTGATCTGGGACAACACCAAGTACTTTGGAGAAAGCCCAGGATGCCCACGTTGCCTGTCTGGTTACATTTAATCAAAAACTAGTGAATTTTCATGTCTTACCTGGTGCTGCATCCGGACACACCATGACTGCCCGGTTGAGCTGACAGTTTGAATGTGGCTCAGATGGTGGTTTTTCCGATGCTGACAATTTCAGAGAGTCCTTGTCTCAACACTTGATGGACATTCAGTTATAGAAGTGACAAAGGCATAAAAATCCTAATTTGGATGATGCAAGACATCCTCACATGGACTGCAACCTATTTTGAGCGGTGCTAGTTTCAGGAGTTCTGCTCATCCTGTAAGACTCAATGACATTTTTTTCAGGCTCAAACCAATTAATTGTAGAAAGTGCAAAAATTACAATCTGGGACCAGAATTTGGCCATTGGTCTTTTGCAATCACAGTTTCTCCACAAATCCTGGCTAGCACTAGCCTGTGCAGTTCCTTTTCCTCTCTCAATCTGAAGCTCTTGAGTTTAGTTGTGTTTTCCATACACACCAGTGCCAGTTCAGCAGAGGGTGGCGATGTGGCGTGGGCCACGGAAACCCTGTTTTTGGCCATTTTTCTTTGGCAGGGTCAGTTCCCATCACTAGCACTGCTGCCACAGCAGCAAGTAACTAGTCAGGCATTGGATGGTGATTTTAAAATCTCAAGAGCATTGTATAAAGCTCTGGTGCAATATCCATAAAGACTATTTGCCATGACCTGGTCATGGCTTAGGGTGGTAAAAGCAGCTGTCTTATGAGTGTAGCAGAAAAGCTGAACCCCCTTGCATCCCAGCTCATCCTCAAATAGTAGAGGGGCTTGAGGCAGCTAGATTTGGCTCCAGGATTGTAAGTAGTTTATTGCTGAGGTCAGCACTAATGTGCAAATAAAGTAAATATCGGGAAGACAACAAAAATTTACTTAGCACTGTAAACAAACTAGGGAGTGAAGAAGATAGAAGAGAGAGGAAAAAAGAAGACAGGGGAGAGGAAAGGCACAGAACAGGTGAAATAGTCACCATCATGGATCCAGTAACATGTCACAGGTCTGTGCATTGGGCTGGCAAGGTTCCTCCACTTTGTGCCCTTTTATAGTGTTTTCATCTGAGGAAAATCACCAATGTGCATCAATGATGCATGAAGCTCTATTCCTGCAACATCTACCTGTTGCTTTGCTGCTGTTCTCAAAGGAGTGGGAACGTGACTTTGCTGATGGCACATTTAAGAGATGGGAAATTGTGACTCCAAAGGCCATTTAGGCTGTGAGGAGAAAATGCAGGGTGATGATACACCAAGTGATGAAAAACTGTTCTCAACAGCAATCAATCACACTGCTGTGACTTGCAGATTTGTTGTCACAGCCTGTGCTGTGACTGTGCTATTGAGACATCCACAGACAGAGAGCAGAGAATGGCAGTGGTGCACTGAGAACACCTCCGCAGCCAGGCTTGGGGAGAGGGTTTCATTTCAGTGTAAACAGATGCACACTCTAATTCTGAATGCCCTGGTTCAGGATGAGATAAAAATTACCATAGAAAAATCAGATGTGCAAAGCAAATGTGCTTTGGGTCATATAGTACAATTTTGAGAAGAGCAGAATACTAAAAGTAATGAAATACAAATAGGAGCAGTTTAGTGCTTCATTGAAACTGCATGGGTTTGTGGCACCACTGGCTAAGCTTTATTATGAGTTTTTAGTCACACACTGAACTGTCACATCTTCCAAAATCACATTAGCGTGCCCGTTTTCAAGGGAAACAATTGCTCCTCAGCATGCCAAAGCGCTCAAAAGGGAAGCGGCACCCCCAAATCCACGGAGCACTCAACCTCTGCTTTTAGAAGTAGGAGGCAACAAGTGAGCGGGGACCACTGCAAACCACTTCGTAGGATTTTCCTGAGACTTTTTGATGTTATTGAAGAATCAGGTGACCCAGCACAGCAGAGCATGTATGGAGCACGTCATGCATGGCTTCGACTGTGATAAGAACGAGGGAGCAGATGTTTTGGGGTGTGAGCTTGGGTCAGTTTCACCTCTGTTTTCCTCTACTAAAGGATATGAATGATTCTTTTCCTCATGTTTTCAGCTTTGGACAACAGTCTGGCCTCAGCTTCTGATGACTGTCTGGTCAGGGACTCCGAAGCAGGCTACTCTCTTCTTGGGAATGATAGACACATCACTCACTTTCTTTATCTTTATCCACGCACGAGATGTAAGCTAGAAGCTGTTAGTCACCTGTCTTGCCTTTCATATCTTTTCACATCTTTGATTGGTGACCTGTCAAATGCCAGATAGATCCAAAGATTTATTTTTAAGCTCCGTTCCCCACCTTTAAGTACATTATCAATTATCCCACATCTGAAGCAGAGCTGGTTTTGTGACAGACCTGGACTTCTGTTCATATCAAGCAAAGGAATTTTACGTTCCCTTTACGCTGAAGGCTTTCCAGCTGTTTACTGTGTATTACTTGGAAAAAGACTCCACACCTTAACATTTCATAGCATTAATTAATTTCATCTCTCACCCTCTTAGCGACACAATTGATATGGTTAGAGTAGGAAAACCCCAAAAGCTGGCTTTTAAACATACCTTTTGTTTCCCCACAAGAGTGTTCAGCTCCTCCCTGATAAAGTTTTCCAAAGTTTTCCAAATTATAAGATACTACCAATAGCTAATTGACTGCTGCATTAAACATCTGCAAAAGATATTCCCTGCCTTTGAACAGACTATTGGAAAACCCAATGATCATGTGTACCCCTAAAATCTACCTACCTTTAAAAAAAAAGGATGCTTTAACTTTGGCTTACTGTGGAATCTGTGCTCCAGATGAACGCTGGAAATCTTGTGGGTTCTGCACTTACAGATACTTAAACATTTTTCTCCCTTGAAATATGAGTTAAACTCAAGACACTTGAACAAAAATGTGTGCAAATACCTTACCAAGTGCCCATTCATTGCTAGCTGCATAGATCGTGACTCCAAGTAAAATAAGAAGACCACACGGAACAGAGCCTGTGCTAATTGACCTCCTTGCTCAAATGCAAATAGGGTCTTCAAAAAGTTATAAGGGTCTTCAAAAGTTATAAGAATTCTGCGGTGACTGCAAAGCAAACTCTCTTAAATGCAGTAATAATGAATAAGTTAACACATATGATGCTGTAATTTTATCTGTTGGACTTTATTTAATCGGATTTTTTTGGAGCTGTTCAGTCTGGAGAAGAGGAGGCTCCGAGGTGACCTTATTGTAGCCATCCAGTATCTGAAGAGGGTCTACAGAAGAGCTGGGGAGGGACTTTTTAGGATCTCAGGTACTGACAGGACTAGGGGCAATGGAGCCAAGCTGGAGCTGGGTAGATTTAGACTGGATGTGAGGAGGAAGTTCTTCAGCGTGAGAGTGGTGAGAGCCTGGAATGGGTTGCCCAGGGAGGTGGTTGAGGTCCTGTCCCTGGAGGTGTTTAAGGCTGGGCTGGATGAGGCTCTGGCCAGCCTGATCTAGGGTAGGGTGTCCCTGCCTATGGCAGGGGGGTTGGAAATGGATGATCCTGTAGTCCCTTCCAGCCCTGACTGATTCTATGATTCTATAGTGACTTATGGTGGAGAAGGTACTTTTATCTTAAAGCCTTTGTTGCAGGTGCTTAGAACTTATAGAAAACAATATGGATGTGTTCCTGTATGACTTGGTCCAGGTGATCCTGCTGTGGCAGGGGGATTGGACTAGATGATCTTTCGATCCCTTCCAATCCCTAATGATTCTATGACTCTATGTCCTCATAGGTTCTCCACAGGTTGTGATGTTCTCTTAACTCTCTTAACACAAACCCACCAAGACCCACAGCAGACCAGGGACCAGGATTCTCAATACTCCTTGAATTAACGGTCCCAGCTGTAACTGGGTAATGGAAGGTTGAGAATCTATTACATCCAAAACTCAGGAGGGTAGAAGACATAGTGCGAGACTTCATTTTCACAATTTACTGCTACTGTTTTAATGCATGCACAGAGCTGAAAGGTAAGATTATTCTCTTTAAGTAACACTTCCACCGGCATTTAGGCTAGGATTAGATTTTTATTTTTCCTAAAAGATAGGCAAGATATTAGCAAAATCAGTTTACACAGGTGACATTTTTCCTATGTACATGTAGACAATCATTCTAACAATTATCAAGCATCAGAAACATGCTAGAGAAATAGTCTGTAATAAACACCAGCACAGATGAGTTCAAAGCTTGCCTACAAAGGAAAATACACCAATAACCACACAATCTCTTATGAACAAACTTTAACATGTAGTAAGAGCACATTTTCCTAGTTAAAATAAACTGAAAGATTTCACTTAAATGAGAAACAGACATTGTAGCTCCAAAATGCAAGCCAGTTTTGGATCACACTATTGCAAGGCATAAAAACTCTGTACCATAACAAACATACTTGTTTCACTTTGTCTTCAAAATCTGCATCGTTCTTATCGTAGATCATCTGAGCAAGGCGAATCTGTTCTGCTGTTGCCTGAAAAAATGCAAACATCCATAAGAAAACACATAAAAGTTACCAATGTATTTTCTCAATGCACCTCCTAGTGTCGCTATACTTCTTTTCTACCGATTTTCAAAAAGCATAACAAGCAGAGGTGCTGTAGGGAAAGGATTATATCTCCTCTGAGCCCATTTTACAGTTAAAATGCTGGGACACAAGTAATTTCAACACATTCTAATGTGTTTGAAACATAGTTAAAAGTTTGCAGCAGGTGGACAAGACAGCCATGTAATAAGTAGAATTTAGAACAGAAGCCTACGCTTTGATATTACTTTCACATGTTTTTAGTTTCTACCACTCCAGACTTTGTTTTATCATACTTTACATTGACCACTCAAACTCTAGATTAACCACTTCTCTGCTGATTCCTGCTCACATCATTTTCCACAACGATTCCAACAATAATTTGACTCTGTAGTTTTAGAAGCACTTACAAAAAAGACAGTCATGCCTCAAGATTTTGCCCGTGAATGGCTGCACTTATTTTCCTTGTAAGTTAATACTAGTCCCTAAAAACTGCTGAAGGATCTTGCTGTTGATGAAATATTTGGTGCTTCCGTAATGTTTCTGGACCACAAATTCATGCTGACGACTTCTTCAAAAGCTGAAAGACTGAAATGGATGAAGTGTAATGCACCATAAATCCAGATGGGCTATGACAGCCAGAGAGAAAGTAAGTCCAGAACTCTAATATCTCATTCTTGTGGATGAGAAGCTCAACAAGAGCTGGCAGTGTGAGCTTGCGGCTCAGAGGACAAACTGGATCCTTGGTTGCATCAGGAGAAGTGTGGCCAGCAGGTCGAGGGAGGTGATTCTCCCCCCTCTATTCGCGTCTGGTGAGACCCCACCTGGAGTACTGTGTCCAGTTCTGGAGCCCTTATTACAAGAGGGATATGGACACGCTGGAGCATGTGCAGAGGAGGGCCACGAGGATGATCAGTGGGCTGGAGCACCTCTCCTATGAGGAGAGACTGAGGAAATTGGGGCTGCTCAGTCTGGAGGAGACTCCGAGGTGACCTTCTTGTGGCCTTCCAGTATCTGAAGGGGGCCTACAGAAGAGCTGGGGAGGGACTTTTTAGGATATCAGGTAGTGACAGGACTAGGGGCAGTGGACCAAAGCTGGAAATGGGTAGATTTAGACTGGATGGGAGGAGGAAGTTCTTCACTGTGAGAGTGTGTGAGATAGCAAAAACAAAAGGTCTGCTGCTTTCAGGAATTAAGCCCTGTTGATCCACCTTCTTAGTCTTACTTCAGCCTTTTCAGGCACACTACAGCTTCTAAGGTGGTGAAGAGATCTCCCTTAAGCATGTCCAGAGTAAAACCATTCAAACAATGCAATTTCTGTAGAGAGATGACAACATATTTGACCAGAAACAGGAAGCCAAGATTTTTCCATAAACCATCTTCTAGTTTTGTTTTCTAACACGCACTTGAAAAAAAATCAATTTTATAACAATATAACACAAAACAGTACCTTCACCTTTCCAGTGTAAGCAGAGAGCTTAGAAAAAAGTATCACTAATATTTATGCCAGTGGATTATACCCAGATGGAATTACAGATTTAGAAGAAAAAAAACAACCAAAAACCAAACTTTGTGTATACTTAACAACACCAAATCGGCATCACAAAAAAGTTTTGGGTTTTTTTCCCCATTCAGTTTTCTTTATTTTAAGGCATCATTGCTACAAGTTAACATTGTAGTATCCCATTAAATAATGTAACTAAGTTTTAATCACAACTAAAAAAACCCAGCATTTTAAGACAGCTAAAATTTATAATTTTTATAATATTTTATACATGTATTACTTTTATAATTTTGCTCAAATGTATAAAATTTTTTAGCTTTGCAGCATCACAGAGTGAAAGACATTTTTAACTAACAACTTCAAATTACCGAAAAATGTTTGGAAAGCAAAAAATTAAGTGACAGTAAGGTCTACATCTTATATTAAAATTATATATTTATTACCCAGAAGCCTTGCAAAAGAACTATGATTAATTTCTTAAATAACTTAAATTATGATTGTGGCAGAATAAAATACTGAAGGAGCTGCAGAAGCAGCAATCCATGGGAAAACCCAACTGCAGGGTTATACATCTCAGGTAAGGAATGTGACTAGCTGGTGAGAACCACAAAGTGTCATGGTAACAAAAATGATGAGGAAGGCACTAGCGCAGATTTAGAACAGGAGAACCACTGGCACCTGGGTGTAGGAGGTTGGAAAAGGGTTGCAAAATATGTAGACTCTGCTTGCTTGCTAATCAACCTAGCAGATCACTAAATACTTATGTGAGTGAACAATAAGCAGAAGACACATGTGGAAGCATGATAAAGAGAGGAATAGGCAATAAAAGGAAACTTGCTTTGCTTAGAGTAGACTGAAAAGAAATACTATGTTGTGCATTTGTCTGGCACAACTTTGCACAACATACGATCACTGTGATATTCTGACAATGAAATCTCCATTTGGAAAAGCAATATTATTTTGCATCCAGAAAAATTTAATCAGTGTGATTAAACCGTAAAATCCCACACTTCTATACTGATCCATAAAGCCTGACTAAGCAGTAAAGTCCATTTGATACCTAAAGAAAAAAATACAGTGCACTAAAATATACTTGGCTGTACATTAAATAAGCATCTTTCTACTGAATTTACCAAACCAGTATCTATTTTGCAAGAAGTAGAATAAGCAGACCAAATGCATTAAACTCTGCAGGACTTAATGCATGATATCAATGAATTGCATCAGTTGAAAAGGTCTTCCAGTGACACCTGAGAGCATGTCCTATTGGGGGAAATGCTTGGAGCCACTGACAGATCTCGTATCCTCTCCAACACATGACCATGTTCACGGTAAATTATTTCCATTTAATAGCAGGAACTTTCAGTATTCTAACTAGTGCCACTGTCTTTCTGAGAAGTCTAGCTTCATCTTCTCTACACCCTTTCAAAAGGTATTCAAAGTAAAAGATACAACCTTGCATTGCTTTATTAGGGCTGAACACATCCAGTTCTCTCAGACACCTCTCACTCATCCTGTGCCCCAATCTCTCAACCATCTTCACAGCTCTTCACTGGACCTGTTCCCATCTGCCAATGCCTGTCTTGTGCCAAGGAACCATAGACAGTGCAGAGCACTCCACTGCTGTCTTGCAAATACCAAGAGGGAAAATCACCACTTCTTTCAACCTGTTAGCCACACTTACTGTAAAACAAAATCAAATTCAGCTTTATTTGTTTAAAGTCACTTTCTAAATCCACACATTAGCGTGAATCACCACTGTGCAAAGCATTGCAACACTAGGTAAGGGCTTGAGGTCACATAATTAATACTGTAGAAAACAGAACAGCCTCTTCAAGTTAAAAACCAGTCCAGAAAACAATAAAAGACAATTTCCCAGGGGAATATCTCTAGATTGATGCACTCCCTGCCATCACAGAACAGAGGCAATCCTTTAATTGAGTCCAATTTTGAGAAGTGCCTGACAGAATAATTAGTTGCCAGGAGTAGCAACAATCTGCAGTCTCTTTAACCCAGACGAGCACACAACTTTACCACTCTGCTGCTAAGAATAATGACAACGCGGTAACAGCTTAATTTCAATCTTACATATACTCAGTCTACTAATGAACAATCATCTTCGTTTCACTTTGTGAGGCCACTGCACAAGAAGTTCAGGGGTTTGTGACTTGCAGGTATGTTGAATCACACTGCAGAACACAGCATGCATTTAATGAAGGTTTTCACACCCACAAAGGTCCTTTAGAGACGAGACTACAGAAACATCTCTATATTCTGCTGGACTACTGAATAGTTATAAAGTGAGACATCAAACACACTCTTCCAAAACAGACCATGATTTTTCATGTCTTTTCTCAGTTTTTACTGACTAGGGGGAGAAAACCACACCACTACACACTCATTTTCAACATACAATGTCACATACCTGTATTATTTGTTTCTGTGGTTGTGTTGTCTGTGTGGTTGAAATCTGTGTTTTGTCCCGAGTGCCCCGGATACGTTCACTGCCCACTGAAGTCATCATTTACAGTATATACAAAACAATGTATGTACAAAATAGAAAATCTGAAAAGGAAAAAAAGAAGCTTGAGTTAAAGCAGGATACAGAGTCAATACTTAATAACGTACAGACAGTGATTACGCTTTCTACCACTACCTGAAAAGAGGCTGGAGCAAGATGGGTGTTGGTGGCTTCTCACAAGTAACAAGTGATAGGACAAAAGGAACGGCCTCAACTTGAACCAGGGGAAGTTTAGACATTAAGACAAACTTCTTTATTGAAAGGGTCACTAGGCTTTGGAACAGGCTGCCCAGAGAGGTGGTTGAATCGTCATCCCTGAACATGTTTAAAAGTAACATATGTCTGGAACTTAAGACCATGGTTTAGCGGTGTGCTTGGGACAGCTGGGTTAATGGTCGGGCCTGAGGATCTGGAAGGTCTTTTCCAGTCTAAATCACAGAATCACAGAATCATCATGGCTGGAAAGGACCTCCAGGGTCATCGAGTCCAACCTTTGTCCTAGTATC
>JAOXOE010031510.1:0-11876 GCA_028565055.1 Phoeniculus purpureus
GGACTCCGGTAGGGACAGGACCGCGCTCCCGCGAGGCTGCGCCTTCTGCGGCGGCTCGGCGCTAGCGGGCTGAGGGAGAGAGACCCCTGTGAGGAGGGCGGGAAACCCCGGGGTGGGGACAGACCCTCATGGGCGGGAAACAGGGGCCCCTGTGAGGAAGGAGGGGAGCCCACAGAAGGGGAGACAGCGAGACCCTCATGAGGGGGAAGACAGAGAGAGACCCTCGTGAAGAAGGAAGGGGGACCCCGAGAGGGGTGATAGGGATAGACCCCCATGAGGGGGAAATAGAGGCCCCCGTGAGGAAGGAGGGGAGCCCACAGACGGGAAGATAGACTTCTGAGAGGGAAGATAGAGACAGACCCCCATGAGGGTGAAAATAGAGACCCCCGTGAGGAAGGAGGGGGAGATAGGGACAGACCCCCATGAGGGTGAAAATGGAGACCCCCCCCCCCCCTTGCTGTGAGGGAGAAGATCGAGACAAACCCCTGTGAGGGGCAGAGGGAGACCCCCATGAAGAAGGAGAAAGGGAATCCTGTGGTGGAGGAGACCCCTGTGAGGAGGAAGGTAGAGATAGACCCCCCATGAGGGAGAAGATAGAGACAACACCCCGTGAGAGTGGGGAGAGAGACTCCTGTGATGGAGGAGACCCCTGTGAGGAGGAAGATAGAGACAGACTCCCACATGAGGTAAGGGGAGACCCCTGCCCCGGGTGCCTCCAAAAGGGTGGGGGAATGAGGGGTTTCCAGCATTGCCCTCTTCCTGACAGTCAGAGTATTCCCATTTCACTCTCTGTGGTACCAGCTGTGTCTGCAAGTGATGTCAGTGGTGCTGGGCATCCCAGTTTACTGCTTGAACTGGGAACACTGGAGCAGATGCAGGGGAGATGCTGCTGGTAACTTTGGGATTGTACCCAAATGCTGGTGTAAAGCTGTGTAACTGGGTTTCACTGGGAGGAAAAGTGCTGAAGGTAGCAGGTGAATAGGTGCTGATGAGGGTTAAAAGCCGTTTGACAGAGCACCAAGGGCTGACAAACGTCACCGTGTCCTTAAAACTTAAATCTCATCTCTTCTTCTGCTGTATCAAACCACTTAATCATTGTATAGAGAGTTTTTCGGAGTAATTTTTCATTTAAAGTAAGTTAGGAATGGGAATGGGTCACGTGTGTTTAACCAGAGCCATCTGGCAGACAGAAGGTGTCATGAGAGGCACGAGAATAGGTCCGAGCTGAGGAGCAGTTGATTGGTTCCCCATTCCGTTTGAGGAGTTCAGCAGCGGTGCTGCTTAAGAAATGCTTTTTCACCACAGAACGAAGCTCGCTCAGCTGGGTTTGCCGTCAGGTGTTGACTGACTACATAGCTTTGTTGGTGGTGTCGATGAGGATTATTGATCTTTGGATGTACTGAGGAGACCCCTGATTTTTGAAGTGGCAGATCAGGATAAGCCCCAGCGTGAAACGCCCCCGGGCTGACTCTGCACCAGGCAGGGAGATCCACCCCAGCTAAGCCCTAAACAAGTCAGTACATCCACACAGCACGATGCAGCAGAAATACTGGCTCAAGTCCTGGACATCTTTTTAGAGTTAATTAGCTGGAGCAGACCATTGCACCAGCAAACGCGCTGCTGCTGCTGCGGCGGCTGGAGCACCTGCCTTGTGCCAGCTTTGCTGATCGAACCCGGCAGCCGGTAGAGAAACCCTCACGGACCCGGCCATCACATAAACGTCAGCGTGGAAGCGTGGAGATGGATTCACAGAAATCCCTCGCCTGTTAAATCGCAGTTTAGCCATGCAGGACGGGATCTTGGAGGAGTGTTCGACATAGCAGGCAGTCGGCAGAGGGCAGCTGAGCTGCTTTCCCTGTCTTCTACCTGCCCAGGTACTCTGCTTACTCTACTCACTGATCCCTAAAGGAGGGTGCCCAAGGGCACAGTTCTGTGTCCCCTGATTCCTGTGGGGTCAGGGCTGTGTGCTCTCCGCAGCCCCATGAGGAGGGAGCTGATGGCAGTTTCAATTGCAGTTTGTAATCTCCCCACATTTCTCATCAGAAATTGTTTTCCCAAGACGTAGGTGGGAGGAACTTAAAAACCAACTTGATGTTGATAGAAAAGCAAACACTGTAATTCAGGGGTTTGGTTTTTTCCCTTGGTTTCCTTTTCCTTCCAGCAGCGCTGACTTGCTGTGTTTTAGGACCTCTGGTGGTTCTCTCTGTGCAGAAGTAAATGTGCTTGTGGCTGCAGCCCGTTTACAGAAGTGAGTGAAGTTGCAGGGTACGGCGACCATGCTCCACAGACACCAATAGCCGTGCTGGGAGCTGCGCAGACACATCCCAGGACATGCAGACCGTGACTGCTAGAAGAAAATCCTATTGCTCAGTAACCTCAGTGGCTTGAAAGGAAAAGCCCTCTGACAGAAGCAGCAGTTAAAACAACACTGTTATCTTCTCCATAATTACATTTAGAGGCTGTTGTCCCAGGGCTGATTATTCTTGCACAGCATTATGCGTATGGCCCATTTCTACTGCCATGCGATCCTACAGTGCTTTTCTGTAGGGTTTTAGAGACATTAGGAAGGACTTTCCAGTTGTGGAGCAGATTCCTGCTTGTCCTGCATGGGTGGAACTGCTGACACAGCACAGAGGGGTGTTTTTAAATGGTAGTTTGTGAAAAACAAGAAGTTTTGTGGTTACAGGGCTTCATCCTACTGTTGAACCTATTGGAAGTGAATATACTGGGCAAATGATGGACTAATGCTAGGCAAATTGGACTAGATCATGATCTTTGACGGTCCCTTCCAATCCTTAAATTTTCTGTGATTCTGTGATCATCCTGTTTACCAGTTTTCCAGCCCTTTAAGAACTGCTGAGCACAACTGTTACATAATGAACTGTGGTGTCCAAACGACAAGGGAGATGCCTGACCTCAACCTAAAAGTACAGTACGGTGTCGGTGCTTATTCCACACTACTGATTCAATACTGAATTTGGTGAGATACTTATGTGTTTTTGTAAATGTGTATCTTCTGGTGCTGCAGACTTCAGGCTTTGCTTGAACTGGTAGAGTAGGGTTGATAGTTGGACTTGATGATCCCAAGGGTCTTTTCCAACCTGAATGAATCTGTTATTCTGTTTATTGCTATGTTCAGCTTCTGGGAGAGTGTGAGGAGACAGGACACAGCTGGAAGAGGGCTGTGGAGAGGTTGGGGTTGGTCTTTTGTCACAAGTGACAGGACAAGAGGAAGTGGCCTCAAGTTGCACCAGGGGAAGTTTAGGTTGACTGTGAGGGAAAACTTCTTCCTGGGAAGAAGTTGTTTCCTGGGAGAACTTCTATTCTGGAAGGGGTCCTCAGGCCTTGGAACAGGCTGCCCAGGGAGGGGGTTGAATTGCCATCCCTGGTGGAGATCTGGAGCTCAGGGACAGGATTTAGAGGTGGCCTTGTGACAGTTGGGTTAATGGTTGGACTTGATGATCTTGAAGCTTTTTTCCAGCCTAGACAATTCTATGATTCTCTTCAACTTTTGAGGCCTCTCCTCAAGTACTGGGGGCAGTTCTGGGCCCAGACTTCATGAAAGAGATTGAGGGGCTGGAGCAGATCCAGAGAAGCAATAAGGCTGGGGAGGGGACTGGAGGAAAAGTCTGATGAGGACAGGCTGAAGGAGCTGGGGGTGTTTAGCCTGGAGAAGAGGAGACTCAAGGGGGGACCGTAAAGCTTGAAGGTTTTTCCCAACCCAGACAATTCCATGATTCCGTGAATGACTGGGATATTGTTACTTGTCCCATTCACACTGGTTACAGCTGTGGGGTTTGGGCTAGAGGATTGCTGTGCCTGAGGGGAGATGTATGTATGAACAGGTGTTTGTATGATTATGCTCTGATGGGATGTGCAGGTCCTACAGCTTAATGCTAAAATAACGGTTTCTGGAACAGTCTGTGAAGTTCTTATCAGTTTCTGAGGAAACAAATTTACCTCCAGCTTAGGGAAAAGCATGTGGCAGCCAGAGCTGGAGTTACCTATGAGGCAGTGATGCCTTGGGGAAGATAACCATCACCAAAGAGAGAACCAAGATTTAAAGTTCCCTGGCTTGTGACACATACCTTACGCTGAGAACTGAGTTGATGTCTGGTCCGAGGGGAAGAGCCAAGGGACTCACTGGTGCCACATTACCCCTTTGTACCTTTCCAGCAGGGCCTGCTGTTGGCTACAGATTAAGTCACTTTTATGAGGAGTATTTGAAGTGCTGGTGCTAATTGCACAAGCTGGCTTACTTGGGATAGATGCAGTTGTTAAGGACCAGACTAATTTGTTGCAGAACATTACCAACTCCTTTTTAGGTGATGGGAGAGTCAAGTTAACTTAATTGCAAACATGGAAACATTGACCAAGTTGTGCCTTTTCTCTCCGTAGCTATTTGGGATCACAGAACATTAGGGATTGGAAAGGACCTCGAAAGATCATCCAGTCCAATCCCCCCGCCACAGCAGGATCACTTAGATCAAGTCGCACAGGAACATATCCAGGCGGGTTTTAAACCTCTCCAGAGAAGGAAAGAACCCCATTGTTTTATCTTTGTTAAAAGCAAACCATTTTGCCTTGTTGAATCTCAGTTATCATTACCCAGGTCATTATATCCGTGCCTTTATCCAACAACTGCTTGGCTGGTTCTGCTCAATCGCTTATTTATTTATTTACTGGAACCTGCCATGGGAAGACAAATGGACGCACGTTAAAAATGCTCCTGTCCTCCGGCTGAGGTGAGTGCAAACCTGGCTGGAATTTCAAGCAGGTCTGCTTGCAGCCGGCTCCTCAGAGGGGCTCCTTGTTTTCAGGAAGGATCTAATCTACTTGACTGCCATCACAAAGAAATAAGGTCTTTGGGAGTCATGTTAGGCAGAGATTTGAGAGATGTAACTGAGTGTGTTGCTCCATGATAGTTTGGTTAGGGGTTTTACTTGGTTTTGATGAAGAGGGGTTTAAATCATGAGCTTGATCAATTAATTAAAATGCATTAGAAAAGGAGACTGAGGGGTGAACCTATTAACATTTATAAATATGCGAAGGGTGGAGTCAGGAGGATGGAGCCAGGCTCTGCTCAGTGTCATCCAATGATAGGACAAGGGGCAGCGAGTGTGACCTGGAACAGAGGAGGTTCCACATCAATATGAGAAGGAACTTCTTCCCAGTGAGGGTGATGGAGCACTGGTAGGGGCTGCCCATAGGGGTTGTGAAGTCTGCTTCTCTGGCGATGTTTAAAACCCTCTAGCCATGTTCCTGTGTGACTTGATCCAGGGCGTCCTGCTGTGGCAGGGGGATTGGAGTAGATGATCTTTCAAGGTCCCTTCCAGTCCCTAATATTTTGTGATCATTCTGTGATTAGACCCCATGCTTCTGGCTGTTCTTTATTGGTAAAATGTGAGTAATTGCACATCTGTTAGCTTGGAGGAGCCTTTTGAAGAGAAAGCAGATTTAAGATCAGCTGTGTGATACACATCATACCTGCGTGCGGCTGAAATATTAGATCACTGATGAAGTGAACTGCTATTTATGGGGTTTCTGCTCTGAGGAGGAAAAATGCTGAGTAACCTCATTAGTTATGATGGTTATTTCTGTGCTTCATTGGTATAAAACTATGAGCAGGATTTAGACCTCTGTCTTCATTTCCCTTTGTACAGATCACTGGAAGGAAAATGTAACAGTGGGTCTTAGCAGCTAGAGCTGAGATTTTGGGTTCTGGTTGACTGCTGTCTCATTAGGAATCCAGATTGCTGGCAATGTTAGTTTATCATTCACACTGAGAGACGAGTCCTAATTTTATTGGGATTGTTTGGTTTGGGGATTTAGTTGAATTTGTTAAAAATACTTTCACAGCATTTATAGTTCAGGAAAGTTCTTTCTCCTGAGTGTTTTGGGAACTAAAGTCATAATGGGAAATGCTGGTCTGTTTGAAGAATCGCAGAACTTTGGGGATTGGAAGGGACCTGGAAAGGTCATCCAGTCTAATCCCCCTGCTACAGCAGGATCCTGTAGATCGAGTCTCCTTCTCTGGAGACATTTAAAACCCACCTGGATAGGTTCCTGTGCAAGTTGGTCTAGGTGATCCTGCTCTGGCAGGGGGATTGGACTAGATGATATTTTGAGGTCCCTTCCAGTTGCTAGTGTTCTGTGATTCTGTGATCAAGTCGCACAGGAACATGCCTAGGTGGATTTTAAATGTTTCTGTAGAAGGAGACTCCACAAGCTCCCCGGGCAGCCATTCCAGTGCTCTGTCATCCTCATCCTGAAGAAGTTTCTTCTCATACTGATTTGGAACCTCACACCCATTGCCCTATCATTGGATGACAATGAGAAGGATGGGAATTAAGAGCTGGAGAATCACTTTGCCTAACAAAGATTTCTCCAGAGATGCAGAGTTGTGCCCCAGTGACATTATCATGCAGCCTGTACAGTGAGGAAATACTGGAGGGGCCAAGAGGCCATGATGTATGATGCCTAAATAGTTGCATTTTGTTCCTATTTGAGAGCCCATTTAGCTGATGATTTGCACTTTTAGAGCCCTTCTTCCTGTTTTGTGTTTCAGGACTCCTTTGTGCCCATCTAAGTGATGAAGCACATGGCTTGATTGGGTCAGTAAGAGCAAATGTGAAACTAGATTCTTAGTGAGGTGTCCTAAGAAAACAGTATGGACAGGGGACATCAGTAAGGGAATATTGTGCCAAATTTGTTAAGCGTTTTTCTTTTATGTATTTTTATTGTCTATTTTTGTTATCTATTTTTAATATTTTGATAGCTTTCTTTAGTATTGTTATTTACTGTATTTGAGGTCTCACCTTGAGTACTGGGGGCAGTGCTGGGCTTCTCACATCAAGAAAGAGATTTAGGGGCTGGGGAAGGGACTGGAGGGACACTCTGATGAGGAGAGGCTGAGGGAGCTGGGGGTGTTGAACCTGGAGAAGGGGAGACTCAGGGGGGACCTTCTCCCTCTCTCCAACTCCCTGAAGGGAGGTCTTAGTCAAATGGGGGTCTGGCTCTTCTCCCAGGCAACCAGCACCAGAATGAGAGGGCAGGGCTGAAGCTACCAAGGGAGGGTTAGGTTGGATGTTAGGAAGCCCTTCCTCAGGTGATCAGAGCCTGGACTGGACTTCCTAAGGCAGTGGTGGAGTCCCCATCCCTGGAGGTGTTGAAGGCCAGGCTGGCTGTGGCTGTTAGTGCCCTGGTCTGGCTGATGGAGTGATGTTAGGTGCTGGTCTGTGCTGGCTGAGCTCAGAGGGCTTTTCCAGCCTCAGTGATTCTGTGTTGCTTTGAAGTTGGAAACTCAGCCAGCAATCTGGTGCTAATGCATAATGTGAAACAAGCTGAAATAAAATGGATAAAACAAGTGAAAAAATGAAAATAATACAAAATTACATGAGAGAGAATGATGTGAGCAGTGTAAATAGAGCTAAAGTAGCTGGATACCTCACTGTAAGACACTTAGATGTCATGTTGGGGGATCTGGTTTTAGGGGTGACCTTGTAGAGTAGGGTTGATGGTTGGACTCAATGATCCCAAAGGTCTTTTCCAGCCCAAATGATTCTATGATTCTATAATTAATGTGGCATTCGATAGTAGAGCTTTACAGAACTTGGGCTGAGAAAAACTGTAGTATCTGGAATGTTGCTATTTGAAATAGTCACATAGAAAAAAATAACAAACTTTAAGCTCTAGCAAATTTATTTTATTTTTTTTTTTTAAATTGAAGTAACCCTCAAAATTAATCATTTGCAAAGCATTGCTGCGATAAACTAACGATGGACTGTGCAAAGACTTAATTCTTTTACACGTTAAAACGCCTGCAACTGTGTTTTACCTTAAGAAAGGAACTGAAGTTATTTTTAAAAAGGCTGAAAATCCCAAAAGCACCAAATATTTAAAGCAGTTTAGTCTTGCAGCGGCACGATAATAAATATGGGGAGGCTGATAATGATATTAAATGAGTTTACGATTGACAGCAGAGGCTAAGTGAAGTCCTTAATCCTAGCTCTGCGGCTCTTTGCAATGAAAGAAAGGCTCTGTCCTGTATAAAACATGATCTCAAGGATACTGGATTAAAAGAGGCACCACATCTTGATTGTCTTCAATTTTTAAACAGATTCAGCACTTGAAATTTTAATGTGTGGAAGCGGTTGAGGAGCAGTGTTAGCCCGACGCTTGAAACCAGAGAGGTGTCAGTCAATCTTGTGGGAAAGACCAAGTAATCAAGTGCCTCTCTGGGCAGAGGGCAAAGAGTGGTATGTGGTGTGGTGGGTAAAGGCTTGAGAAGACCAGTGCCCGTGGTGAGGAGATAGGTGGCCATCAGGCAGGGGTTGTAGGCAGAGATGGCTGGCAAAGGCTGCAGCAGTGGATGTGTGGGTTTGGTGGTTATGAAGCTGGTCTTTGGGAAGAGGAGGAGGTGTGGTTGAGTAGCTTTTCCTGGAAGTCCTGCATGCTTGTAGCTCTGCAATCCCTGAAAATCTAGGGATGAATTTGTATTTTCTATACCACTGTGGTGTTTTCTCAATTTGGTTCTAGGAGTTCAGAGTAGTACTCTGATACTTGAGTGTCTCTGAATCCTTCCCTTTGCTGTGTCTTCCCCTTAAGTCTTGATGGGGAAATTTGTTGGTTGTGGAGCTGCTTCTCCCCAAACACTGCTCATTCCTCACATTGTCTCAAAATTCATTCAGTTCCTTGCTGGTCCTGCTTTTGTTGCTTTCCTCTGCGACTTCTGTCGCCACAACTTCCATGAAGTCACCACGGTTATAAAGAAAAGGTGCCTAAATGAAAAGCACACTCTGATATTTGTTTGAAATTCATCTCCTATTAACGTTAGCAGCTGCCTCGTGCTTCTAATGCAGCGAAATTTGTGAGTAACAGCTGTGCACTCAATTCATCTACCATCTCTGCAGATTTGGAAACCTCAGGCGTATAAATTCCCTCCTCTGTCTTCTTGGAAGGGGCTGGGACTTCTTGGCCCTTTCTCAGGAGGCAGCTTCTCCACTTGTTGTCATCAAGTCACAGTCTGGTTTGGGTGGGAAGGAACAGCCTGCCCAGAGGGGTTGTGGAGTCTCCTTCTCTGGAGACGTTTAAAACCTGTGTGGATATGTTCCTGTGCGATTTGGTCTAGGTGATCATGCTGTTGCAGGGGGATTGGACTAGATGATCTTTCATGGTCCCTTCCAATCCCTGATGTTCTGTGATTCTGTGAACCTTTTGAGGATCATGTAATCCAGTGTCCCAAATGTGGGCAGGGGCATCACTACATAGAGTTGCTTAGAGTCCCATCCAACCTGTCCCAGTGTCTCACCACCCTCATCCTAAATCATTTCTTCCTTCTTTCTCATCTAAATCTCCCTTCTTTTGGTTTTCAGCCGTCACCCCTTGTCCTGTCACTACAGACTCTGGTGAAAGTCTCCCTCCATCTTTCATACAAGCCCCCTGTAAGCTTTGAAAGGCTGCAAGAAGAGCTCCTCGAAGCCTTCTTTGCTCCAGGCTGTTGTTTTGGTTGCCATTCCTTGTACCTACTGCAATCCGTTACATCCCTCTCGAGCTACGGAGGCCGTATTTATTTATTGAATTCAGTTTTAATTCTTGGTGAGAGGATATAAATCAAAGCTTTTGTTGCAAGATGGTAGCAAACATCACCGGAGCTTTATCTGTGAGCTAGGTTTTCACTCGGGACGATGAGTGGGGATGATGAGCTAATGAGGTTGGTGTTGATGTATCATTTTCTTGTTTCACATCAATTACCAGATGACAGATAAGCTCTCAGCAATTGATTATCTAAATAAAGGCCTTGAGATCCTGTTGGAAAGCGTCTGGGGACTGAAGGTGATGCTAAATGGACAGATAATGGTCTCTTATAAGCTGACACATCATGTCACTGGTGTTTTTGACACTGATTCCTAAGCAGAGGGGAAAGAGATAGTCCTATGTGCTTGGAGAGGTTCATGGAGGAAGGGGCACTGCCTTTCCTTAAGCTGGGGGGTTCAGACTATGGAACCTTTGTGCAAGAGCTGCAGCATCACCCCATCCTGGCTTCTCTTGGGCCTTCTTTTCCATTTTCACAGATGTTCACATTTTTGCAAGTGCTTCTGTCCTTTCCTGTAACAGAATTCTCACATTTGAGCTTAAAAACTCAGCCACCTTAGCCATGAGCGCTGGGTGCCAAGGAGAAAGGAATGCTCTGTTTTTAGTGACATCAGACAGGACAAGGGGTGATGGATACCAACTTGAACACAGGAAGTTTCACCTCAATCTGAGGAAAAACTTCTTTATAGTAAGGGTTATTAACTATTGGAAAGGGTTGCCCAGGGAGGCTGTGGAGTCCACTTCTCTGGAGATGTTTCATCCCTGGCTGGATGCAGTTTTGTGGAGCTGCTTGAGGCTTTTTAGGTGGTTCTGCTTTTCAGTGATTTGTATCCTGCTTGAGCAAGAGGGTTGGAACCGATGGCCTTTGAAGGCCCCTTCCAACCCTGCTGAACTGTGTAAACTGTGTGTAAAACCATGATGAGGGTAAAACTAGATGATCTCTAAGGTTGCTTCATGTAAGAACTGATATAGAAGAGAGTGTATAAAATCATAGAATCATTTAGGTTGGAAATAAGATGGAGTCCAACCATGAACCCAACTGTCCCAAGGCCACCACTAAACCTTGTCCCTGGGTCTCTTTAGCTTGGAGAAAAGGAGTCTGAGGGGTAACCCCATGAATGTTGATAAATATGTCAGGAGGATGGAGCCAGGCTCTGCTCAGGGGCACCCAATGGCAGGACAAGGGGCAATGGGTGTGAGCTGAATATAGGAGGTTCCACATAAATATGAGAAGGAACTTCTTCATGGTGAGGGTGGCAGAGGACTGCAAAGGGCTGCCCAGGAAGGTTGTGGAATCTCCTTCTCTGGAGACATTTAAAACCCACCTGGCCTGTGTGACTGCATTTAGGGAATCCTGCTGTGGTGAAAGGATTGGACTAGATGATCTTTCGAGGTCTCTTCCAGTCCCTAGTGTTCTGTGATTCTGAGCTCCAGATCTCCACGACTGTGAAACACATCCAGGGATGGTGAGTCAGCCCCCTCCCTGAGCAGCCTGTTCTGAGGCCTGAGGACCCTTTTTCTCATGATACTTATCATAATGATATAATTCAAAATCTCTTTGTTTGATTTACTTAGGCTATTTTATGATAACTTTTTAAGTTGAGTTGTTGCTAGCAAAGAACAACACAACATAAAGATTGCTAGCTAGAAAAGCCCCGGTAAGTGGAGAAGGCCAAATACTTGTAGATATGAATTTTCCCATTTAATAAGGAACTCGCATACACAAGAAGAGTTTTAATAATTCACAGGGATGCAATGAGTATTTTCCTTTAATTTATGCAGATTTATCACTTGGGTTGAATTGTAAACATATTAATTCCTGCCTACCAGTTAATGACTTTGGGTAATGCTTGTGATTTTTAATGCAGAAATTGGCCATATACCTCATCGCGGTGGACTTAATCAGGTCTTGTTCCTTAGCCCTAAATGACGTGTTGTCTTGATGCAGTTCAATATTGAATCAGACAGGAGTGTAGGATTATGTTTGTATTCTCTGATACTGTAATGATCACATAACATTAGGAATTGGAAAGGACATTGGAAGATCATCCAGTCCAATTCCCTCCACCACAGCAGGATCCCCTAGATCCACTTGCACAGGAACATGGCCAAGTGGGTTTTACACATCTCCAGAGCAGGAGACTCCACAACCTCCCTGGGCAGCCCCTTCTAGTGCTCTGTCACCCTCACTGGAAGTTCCTTCCCAGATTGATGTGGAACCTCCTCTGTTCCAGCTCACACCCACTGCCCCTTGTCCTGTCATTAGATGACACTGAGCAGAG
>JAOXOE010031511.1:0-11876 GCA_028565055.1 Phoeniculus purpureus
TCCAGGGATGGTGACACCACCACCTCCCTGGGCAATCCATTCCAGTACCTAACCACCCTCTCAGTAAAGAACTTCTATCACAGCATTTCCACTAAAGTACTTACCTTCTGCACACCAAAACATGGAGCTTTAGGTTTTCTCATCTTTCCTCAGAGGAAGAAACAGCAAATGTGGTGCCCCAAATTATTATTGGAAAGACATTTTAATCCAAACTTCCCCAGCACGTTATCGGAGACCCACTCAATCCTTACAACAACTCGGAAATGATTAATTAAAAGTTTTTGCCCTACTATCTACAAGCAGTAAGTGTATGCATGATAGATCAAAACCTGTGGTGGTGGACGCTGCTTCGAGCCTAAGAAATCATAGCTAAGGAATGCGGCTAGCTAGCGGAGAAGAACCAGGTGCCATGGAGATGAGATAACCTACAAGGCCACATGAAACAGGGATGGGGCACCTGGGGCAGAGCAGGGGAAGCTCTGAGGTAGAACCAATTGGGAAGCCAGCTAGAAGGCGTGATTGTCTCGTGAGCATGATAGCACTACTTGTTGTTATAACTTGCAGGATCACGTGGAGGGAGAGACTGTACATAAGGGACAGCGTGGGAACTAATAAACGGCTTCTACTGTGATCGCATCGGTCTGTGTGGAGTGGGTCTCACAACGGGAAACTCTAACAAAACCCAGTAATATTATACCCTTCTCTGAAAAGGAAACAAAAACTTTGCCAGCTACTTCACATTTTGTGTGATTTCCACACGCAGTCCACGGAAAGAACTCCTAGAGGGAAAATAAATTAATAACTTTACCTCCAAATAATTATCTGCTTCAGCGCCGTATCATTTGCACATCTGTCATTACCCCACGCCTTTTCCACACAGGACAAATTAATGATGGAAGACGCTTCAACAATCCCACAGAACTTTAGATATCAGGACCTCAAGTGCTGCCAGAGAGGTCTCAGCAATGTTGCAAGTGCCATTTGGAAACTGTGGTTTTGGAAATGGGGATGTTAACTCTCGGATCATGCAGAGAATCAGTTAACAAGTGGCATGAGCCCTACCCACCTCTTCTCTTCCCCAGCCCACCAGAAAGTAAGAGGAGCCCTGAATGTCCCTCCAGAGTGAAGGGCTGTGGCTCCATTCACTGCTGTGCAGCTCCTACTTCTCGGAGATGCTGAGGGTTCAGGAGCACTTATTCCTGCTGGAATCAGCTGAGGCTTTTCCCACCACCTGAGATGCAGAAAGGAAGAGGAAAAGTGTCACCATACTAATGGAAGGGCTGCTTGTCACACTACCATAAAGAAATGCAAAGAAAGACCACATTAATGACAAGCTTTCCTTGTGGGAGACCAAATGAAATTTATTGAGTTCTATCCATGGGCGGATGAAGAGAGAGTTGAGAGTTTGTGAGTGTGGTTTAAGGGGCAGGCTGCCATAGGTGACACTGTCATGGTGTCTATTACAGACCACCACATCAGAATGAGGAGGTTTATGAGGTCTTCTACAGGCAGTTGACAGCAGCCTCATAGCTACAGGCCCCGGTTCTCATGGGGGATTTTAACTACCCTGATATTTGCTGGAAGACCTACTCAGCCACCCACCAACAGTCCAGGAGGTTTCTTCAGTGCATTGGTGACAATTTCCTGATGCAAATGGTAAAAGACCCCACTAGGAGAGGAGCGCTGCATGATCTTCTACTCACCAGCAAGGAGATTCTGGTTGAAGCAGTGAAGGTTGAGGGCAGCCTTAGATGCAGTGACCATGAGATGGTGGAATTCAGGGTCTTGTGTGGTGGGAGCAGAATACCTAGCAGAATCACAACCCTTGACTTCAGGAGGGCCAACTTTGGCCTTTTCAAGCAATTACCAGGGGAAATCCCATGGGACAGGGTACTGGCAGGTAAAGGAGCTCAGGGTAGCTGGATAACATTCAAAGGTTACTTTTTTTGAAGCACAAGAAAAGAGCATTCCAACAGGAAAGAAGTCAAGGAAGGGAGCCAGAAGACCTGAGTGGTGAAACAGGGAGTTGCTGGGCAAACTGAAGAGTAAGAAGGAAGTCTACAGGTCATGGAAGGAGGGGATGGGCACTTGGGGTGGTTATAAGACTCTGGTGAGAGAATGTAGGGATGCAACTAGAAAAGCCAAGGCCTCCTTGGAATTAAACCTTGCAAGAAAGATCAAGTGCAACAAAAAGGGCTTCTTCAAATACATTGCAGGTAAAACTAAACCTAGAGGCAATGTAGGCCACCTGCTGAATGAGGTGGGTGCCCTGGTGACAGAGGATGCAGAGACAGCAGAGATACTGAACACCTTCTTTGTTTCTGTCTGTACTTCTAGGGGCTGTCCTGATATCAAAACCCAGACTGCTGAGGCTCCAGAGGAAGTTAAGGCAAGAGAAGAGCCTGCCTTGGATCATGAGGTTAGAGATAAGTTGAGCAAACTGGACGTACACAAATCCATGGGCCCAGATGGGATGCACCCACGCGTACTAAGGGAGGATGATGAAGGAAGTGGAACACCTCCCTTATGAGGAAAAGCTGAGGGAGCTGGGTCTCTTTAGCTTGGGGGAGACTGAGGGGTGACCTGATTAATAAATAATATGTGAGAGGTGGGTGTCAGGAGGATGGAGCTAGGCTCTTCTCAGTGTCCTCTAGTGATAGGACGAGGGGCAATGGGTGTAAGCTGGAACATAGAAGGTTCCATATAAATATGAGAAGGAACTTCTTCCCAGTGAGGCTGACAGAGCGCTGGAACAGGCTCCCCAGGGCGGTTGTGGAGTCTCCTTCACTGGAGACTTTTAAAATGTGCCTGGATGTGTTCCTGTGTGACTTGGTCTTGGTTATCCTGCTGTGGCAGGGGGATTGGACTAGATGATCTTCCAAGGTCCCTTCCAATACCTAATGATTCTATGATTCTATGAACAGCAATCTCCAGTCAGAGAGTTTCTTGTTTAGTCTCTGTAACTTTCTCTGCAGCTCTCTTTCAGGTGAATCATACAACTACTCCTTTCTACCCACGCAACATTAAGCGACTTTTAATTCACAAATAAGCTATCCCTTAATAACAAAACTATTGTCTAAATAAGCACCTAATTATGTATTTAATCAGTGAGCCCTTCAAAGCTCAGCTGGTGGAGCACAGGGCTCTGAATCACAGGGTTGTGGGTCTGAGCCCCATGGAGGACAGAATATCTTGAGACAGTCTGGGTACACCAGGTGCTCTAGGCTTACCCTGCTCCAGCGGTAGGGGTGGACTTAGATGATCTTTCAAGGTCCTTTCCAACCTCTAACATTCTGTGACTTAACAGGACATGCATTGTATGCTAACAGAAAAATTAGGTTACTCAGGAGGTCGCTATTGAGGATTAGGAATAACATGGAAGATAAGCATTTGCTATAAGCACTCAGGAAATCTTTTTATCTATTTTAAATAACATTAATGAAATGACTGCTGAAGTCCAGTGATATCACTCGGACTTGCTTTGGGGACAAGCATGCATGTCATGAAAACCGAGCTGCTTCCATGAGATTTACCTGAGCACATATACCCTGGGAGCATCAAGCCAGCTTCCCACACCCCACAACTTACCTCCGAGCCTCACTAGGCTTGTTTCTATCTGCTGGCATTTGGAAACTGCCACAATTCAGAACTTGTGGTCTACAGGAAATGTCAGCGCTCTGAAATCAGTCCCCATTCAGACTCAGAGCATTTGAAATTCTTTTTCTTTCTTCTTTTTTCATCTTTTCCCTAAACTTTTTACGGGATGGAAATCCATCAAAGCTGCCCAAAGCTAAGCCTGCTGAAAGCCTGAGGGTATGCCTGGGACGTGTCCTTGTGTTTGGGGACAGGAACTTCCTACACAGATGTAAATCCAGCAGGCCAAGGTCTGTGGTTGGGGCAGGCTCTCTGGTGTGGCTACCTTCGAGCTGCAAGTGCTGGCAGGCAGCCACGGAGCCGCACAGGTGACCTGGCAGAGAACCAGACAGATTTACAATGAAAATCTGCTTAGCAGGCTCGGTTCTCTGGGAAGATTCATTGAAAGCCAGATGTTTTCTTGAAATGTTTTTGCTTTTGACGAATCGGCACTTTCTGACGGAATAGAACTTTCTCCCCGAAAACTTCCTCGGAGCTCTGTCGGCAGCTGCCACGTGCCAGGCTGGGCAGCGCTCAGGACAGCGTGCAGAGCCTCACCCCAGTGAGATGCACCATAGCTGAGGTTTCAGGACAGACCCTGCTTGCTTCGCCGCTGTAGCGTCCCAGGACAACAGTCCGTAGCGCTCTCCTATCTCCAGCATTTGTGTTCAAACAGAAACGCTGGTTCCACACCGAGCGCAGCCGAAGCAAACACTGCAGTGTCTTCAGGGTCTCTCAGCAGCCCCCTCTCCTAAAAGTAATAGATCCCATCTAGACCATCAATAGACTGGTAAATCCCCAGGGGTGGTTGTTGCCACGGTGTCAGCATCACAGTCACCTTCCTCATCCCCGGTGCAGTACTTCAAGGGTGGTGGGAGCAAAGGGCCTCCAGGGAGAGCTGCAGGCGACACTTCCCTGGCTGCTTGCCTACCTCAGGCTTCACATCACACACCCAGGCTCTCCAGCAAACCCATGGGTGCTAGCGGCAACACTCCAGGGATCCAACAAGCTTTAACTTCCAGGTCTTACTGCCACCTTCTGCTGTCTAACGCCAACTGCTGACACAAGCACAAAAAGGCAGCCGGCGCTTGACAGATGAACACAGCTCAGACGGATAGTGGCTTATGTCTAACTTTGATTCCTAATTAAAAGAAATAGGTGTAAGAGCAGCGAAAAGGACTGTGCTGCACACAGGACTTCGGTATTGACCGAATGGCGGCACTTCTGAACCATGAGCTCTCTGGGAGCAGCACTGAAGGCGAGCACATGAAAAGTGCTGATGAAAACCTTGCTTAAAGACTTCTTTTTCTGAGGCAAGACATGCCATATGTCTTCCTCTCAGCAGCAGGCCAGACCTACTGTTTTATTTCTGGTGCTTTGGTAAATGGGATACATTAAACCGTCACTAGGTCTTCAGAAACTTCACCTCTGATATTATTTTAGAGGACTTTCAGCTGCGAAGAGCCATGTTGTTTTATTCTCCAGATATAGCTATCTTTCAAATCAAAGGTCATTTATTTTTAATACAGACAGTATTAAAAAGAAAAAAACCTCTTGAATCCATCACATTCAGAACATCTGTCTGTCCCAAAGTCTCTAAACATCAACACATACTTCGACTGAAATACGTTAGAGCATCCAACCAACGGCGTGTCAGATACGACACCTTCTTGTGCTAGTGAAAACCAGATGAAATTCATCAACCTCAGTAGACTGCAGATTTAGAGTTCTGTAAATACGGGGGGAAATTGGCCTCGTGCTTTAATTAACATTTTAAATCAAATCTGCATTTGAAAATGTTCCAAAACTGGAAGCGATCATAAACAACCTTGGCCCGCAATATTAGGCTAGAGCACACTTGTGCGTTCTTCGCTTTAAGAAGGAAAAAAAAACCAGCGTGGCTGTTATCAAACAATAATTACAATTGTGTTTGAAATGATCCCCCTTAAATTCCTCAGGAAGGTTAAGTGACTGCTGAATGTCGTATTAGTATTTTCCCTTTAGTCAGTGACTCAAAACAATTCCCAGCAAAACGTTGGGGCCAGCAGATTTGCAGGGCTGCATCATTAAAGCCACTGCCATTATTCCGCTTACATGCTCGTTCTGCAGACACTGTATTTCCAGTAATAAATAATGTTTTGAAACAAACAGGTGACTTCTGTAAGAGGAATCGACAGTATTTTTTTGAAGGCAGTGGTTTCTGTAGAAACCTCCTCTCTCTTTGTCCTCTCCTATCTGCAGGGTATTGACAGCTCTGACAAGACTTTGATTATCTAGTCAGCAGGAGCCTGAGACTTGTCACTTGTCAGGTGTGAGCCGGCAGTCACGCAGCTGATGAAACAATTGAAAGGAGATAGGCTGAGCATGAGGAGGATCAGGGTCATCAAGCCCAAAAGGTACGACTGTCTAGCAAGAGGATGGCTTACACCCTCATTAATTACTGCAGTAAGGCAGGAGAGAAAGGTGAGGAGGAGCTGGCATAGGAAAATGAGAAGTGCGGAAGTTGGGGACAGTGGAGGAGCTTCAGTTGCTGACATCCTGAAGTGACCAGGAGAAGCCCCAGCACTGCCAGCACGCAGCCCATGTGCCCATCCCCAGGCTGGCACGGGCGGTAAAGGTGAGGACAGCACCCTCCATGCCTCTTCTCCTACACAACAGCTGGGTTTCCAAAGCACACTCTCCAGCGGTGGCTGTGAAAGGCAAAGGGTTTGCTAGTTGAACCTGTAACGGGTCAGTACCCTCTGTTTTCATCCTCACTGGGAGAGTTAACAGGAACCCATCCACTCCTGAGCAACCACACTTCAACTGCCTCCAGCATCAGGAATCCCAGCTGTGACAAATGCCTTTAGCCCATACACTAGGAGGTCTGAGCATGTAAAAGTGATTTATGCTGTCCACAGTGAGAGAGGCTGTCCCACCGCTGCCGAGGACATCTGCCCCATCATCTGCAGTTCCGCACTCGACTGTGTAAGTGAAATGCCAAGAGGGGCATTTAGTAATCCTGAGGCAGGCTTAGTGAGAGGGCGATAGAGAACAATAGCTGTTCTAGCAATTGGCAGGACTTAAAGTGCTTTGTGGAGAGATGCCTGTAATCCATAACTAATATCCTCTCCGTACATATCGTACACAGCCGGTGGGTCAGTTGATAGGAGCTTATCCTAAGAACATTTCACGCAAAACTGGATTAGTACAATATGGTTCGCACTGGAAAATCATTCACAAACTTCAGCTCGTGTTAAGACCCAGGACTTTTTTTGGGTAGTTCTCACATCACACGCTGTCTGTGTTCCTTTGATCTGCATTAGTTACCTATTCATATGAAAATGCGGTTCAAGGTGTGCTTCACAAGATTTAACAGGCAAAACGCTGCTGCCCAGGAAGCCTCCTTTAAACCTAAATGACAACATAAATTATGATACACATTTAGTTAATGCCACGGGAAAGAGTCTGAGTATTGAGGACACAATCTGTCTCTTGTAGGCACACAAACCTGCAATCATTTCACTGATTTCAGGACTTCAGACATCAGAGATTGGGGTCTCATCACAGAAACAAACTGAGCTCTATTTACGGGTTAATGTGAAACCCAGACTCCTGCAAAAAGTTCAGGAGTTCTCTGCTGTCCCTTATAAAACTGATTATTGGCATGGCTTAAATCTCAAGGATACTTAGACATATGGATAAGATAAGCATGGATTAACCATGTCTGACTATGCATATCAATTGAGGAGAAGATTTTTCTCTAAGATAAGGCAGTGATGAGAACCCACAAGGCAGGATGAGTGAAATCACAGAGAGGAGGCTGAAGGTCTGTGACACTCACACCTTGGGACACGACGTGACAGAAGAGCTGGCTCATTAACCGAGGAGGGGCAAGGAAAGCATCAGCTCTGCTATTCGGTATGAAAGGTCAGAGGTAGACAAGCTGCTGTAAACTTTTAAAGTCTGGATTGGTTTCTTCTAATTTACTTTCCACAGCAACTTTGTTTATTGACATAAATCATGGGCAGCTCGCTGTGAGAGGTGTGACACACAGCACTATTCCTGCAGAATGCCTGATCGGTCAGACAGCTGCACAGGTGGGCCAGTTACCACGTACTTGGCCAACCCAACACTCTGAGATTTGTCATTAGGACTTCAAAGCACCTTGATAAGAGTTTGTTGCAGGTATCCTAACCAGGATTCTACATGCCTGAAGATGACTAATCCACCTGCTTCACATAGGGCTGTATATATATATAGCCATATATATATATATATATATATATAGCTATATAACTCCCTACAGCTAAACAGAGAAGTTGAGTTTTCAGCAGAAGTACAGATAGAGGACATCCATAGCTCTTCCCTTGTCCCTTGATGCAGTCACCCCACTGCAGAAAGCTACTAGGTTGGTAAGGCAGGACATGCCCCTAGTAAAGCCCTGTTGGCTATCCTGAATTACCTCCCAGTCCTCCTGCCTTAGCATATATTTTAGGATAATCTGTTCCATGATCTTGCCAGGCACAGAGGTGAGGCTGATAGGTCTCCCTGGCCCTTCCCAGGGTCTTCCTGTCTACTCCTTTTAAAGAAAGGCCATAACATTTCCTTTCTTCCAGTCACCAGGGACTTCACCCTACTGACATGACTTTTCAAGTCATTTCAAGATGAAAGGATCTTCTCCACCGTAAGTCATTATAGAATCAGTCAGGGTTGGAAGGGACCACAGGATCATCCAGTTCCAACCCCCTGCCACGGAAAGTGGCTTGGCAACTGCATCAGCCAGTCCTCTCAGGACTCAGGATGCATCTCCTCAGGTCCCATGGACTTGTTTCAGAAACCTTTAACCATGAATCCTGTATGGAGTGGCCACTTGATAGGAAACTGACAGTGTGATAAACAGCGTTCACCACGAAGAATGGAGAGCTGTGAATGACAGGTACCGCTCAATGGACTACCAAGCATGTTTTTGGCCATCAGTTTACTGTTATTAATACCTTAACTTCATCTCCAGCTTTAAAATAAATGATAATGCAGTCACTGCTGTCTTTCAGATTGGATTTCTCATCTCAAACACCGAATCAGAAATGCAACCTGGGAACGACAATTCTAGACCATCACGCTTAACTACATTGGTTCCTCTGTGACTTGGTCTAGGTGATCCTGCTGTGGCAGGGGGACTGGACTAGATAATCTTTCAAGGTCCCTTCCAATCCCTAATGATTCTATGATTCCCTCGTGCCATTCTTGGGAAGGGACTGAGCTTGGCTGAATGCAAGGCAAACCCTCTCCTCAGCTGCCCATCCCCAGGCTCCACGCTCACCCACTGTCATCCGCAAGAGTAAACAGTAGCCTTTTGAGACAAGACCTCACTATGCAATTAGCAAACGTTTATTGGAAAACAACACTGAGGAGCAAGCTCAGTACTAGGTAATGCCCAGACGTTTGCATATTGCTTTGACCTCCTCGTACGGGGGCATAGCACAGACTTGCTCAGTCCCCAAAATCAGGTGAAATAACGTACAGCAAGAGTTGGCTGCACAAGAACAGTGATGCAAGGAAGTGCAGAGGGGTACCTAATGATTCTGATTTTGGCACTGATGTCTTAAGTGACATACCAAGGGCTCTACAAAGCTGGCAATAAGTGTTTGGATCCTTTGAGAAGAGTTCATGATTTTGATTCCAGATTATGAGTTTGCCATTCATTCAATGTGTACATTGCTGGGTCTTTCTTTGCTACATTCAAACCTGAAAAAAAGTGTATTTGCTCCAAGCAAAACCATGGTCCAGCCAAAATACTGCACTGTTTAATCCATGGAAGAGTCCTATCACTGTCTCCTGTCAATCACAATAATCCATAACGGATGTCACGGAGATCTAAATGCACTATTTGAGCAATTCTTCAGCTCTTGCCATTTCGTTACAAGAACAGAGTTTGGGAGAACATCAAACCAGAGAACTATCAATGTTCACCTATCAATACACATATTTTCTTGAATGCAAAATCCTCCACTTAATACAAAATAATTGTGGAGATGGCTGGCAAACTAAAGATGGTTGTTATATATTCCAAAAATATTTTTGCTTTCAGCAAAATACATTTTTAATTACTTTCCTACTAGCTGTCATTTTTCATAAACCAGTCTAGACAACTCGTGCCAAATCATGCAAAAACTGGTCTCGATGAAATGCCTTCCTCTAACACCAAAGATCAGAAAATGCTCTCTTTCCTTTTAAAGCACACGTGGAGTTTAACAAAACAATTCGGGATAAACTTTGCTATTTGTGGAGTATTAAAAGAATTAATCCTTCCCTTTTAAAGCGCTGATACATTAAAACCAAATAGTCCTTTTTCCAGTTTATTGCATTTTTTTTTATTATCCTCTGCATTCAAACTCTTTTTTCCCCAAACATATCGCGGTGAAGCATGAGCTGCATCAAAGATATAACATGTACGTATGTACTTCTACCGGGTTTTTTATCTTACTTATCTTGAGCATATCGAAAAGGAGGGAGAAAGACTGAAAAATAATCTGAATTCATATTTCTTTTACACTTTTGAGCGGAATTATTAAGCTGAGTTATGACACTGAGAAGTAAGGAATTATGTATAGCAAAGAATGTAGATCTTGCTTTTAGCGTCATAATCAATGTCCATACCTAAAATTGATATAATTGACTGTTAATTAATTCCCTTGATATTTTCATTAGCACATCCAAGCAACAAGTCTTCTGTTTGGCACTTCTGAATTATTCAGGAAGTACTCAGATTGCTATAATGAAGGCGTTACTGCCTGATACTGTGCTGGTTAGTAAAGTTAAATTCAAGGCATGCTTTTATTTTTCAGTTCTGATCGGACAATCAAAGATTTCCCTTCGTATATATCAAAAGAAATTTCTAAAGCCACACACACAAAAAAAAAATATCAAAAGTCCAAAGATATTTTTGTGAAAAAATCCAGTTCTAGGCTTCTATTAATTGTACCTTTCCCTTACGTCCTATAACATTGCAATGAGAAGGGTTGCTGTGGGTGGCAACTAAATCCGTTTTGAAGGCTCCTTAGGTCTCTGGAGCTAATGCTGCCTGTCAGCCCTCCAGGTTTCAAAACAGTGGCAGCAGTCTAACTGGCCAAATAATGAGCAGAGATTTATGAGTACTATTGCCCTGGCTAACTATCCCCCCCACCCCATTACCAATGTGACCGGGATACTCCCAAACACTTCTGCAAATCCCTGAGCAAATGTTGATCTGCTCTGCAGTGTTTGCTGCGGGAAAAACTGCCTTTGTCCTGGTTAAGCCAATCCTGGAGAGCTCTTTCTGGGCGCTTTGGCTCATGAAAAGTACAACCAGTAGGGCTTATGCCAAACTTGGCAGCCTTGTGTCTTTTCTTAAAGCTGTTTTTTTTCTTGTTAAGGTACTAAGTGGCAGAAATCCCATAAATCTTGCCATTCCAAAAACAAAAAGCTTGAGGGGACTGGGTGGTACGTTTGATGGATGCACTGTCCTTAATGCACTAGCCTCTTCCCTAAGGGATTATGGTTTTGAATTTAGTGCAGAGAATGAACTGTTCCTCAACGGATGGCAGTAAAAGTTTATCAGCAAAGGATAGTTTTACCTTTCAGATCATCGTTGTGTTCTCTGACATGATCCTGCTTCGTACAGATCCTTCAGTGCCACTCACAAAACCAATAAATAGCCACTACAGAGGCAATTCAGGTTTTTTCCTGTCCTTTAAAGAAACCCAAAAACAAAACTCCAAACAAACAGAACGCTACTAGTCCTAATTAATGTAATATTTGTCACTTGGACACCATCTCCCACATGACAACCTCCAAAGACTTTACAAAGATTAATGACACCCCATTATATCAATGAAGCAGAAAGAATAAGAATTAGTTCACCCATCACTGAAACGCACTCTCTTCCAGAGTGGAACATGACAGATGCTCAGCAGTGTATAACGTGGAGGAACGGGGCCTTGGGAAATCCAGAACCCACAAGTTACTTCAAGGGAAATATTGGTTCTACAGTAATGAAGTTGCTGCAGAAGTTGCAGAACTCTTCTCAAGAGTCTTTGGATGGAGCCTTTATTGCAAGAAGGATGTGGACATGCTGGAGCGTGTCCAGAGGAGAGCCACGAGGGTGATCAGTGGGCTGGAGCACCTCTCCTGTGAGGACATACTGAGGGAGTTGGGGCTGTTCAGTCTGGAGAAGAGGAGGCTCTGAGGTGACCTTCTTGTGTCCTTCCAGTATCTGAGAGGGG
>JAOXOE010031512.1:0-11874 GCA_028565055.1 Phoeniculus purpureus
CCTTCTGCCTCTCTCCAGCTCCCTGAAGGGAGGTTGCAGTCAGGTGGGGGTCAGGCTCTTCTCACAGGCAACCAGTGCCAGGACAAGAGGGCAGGGCCTGAACCTGCCAGGGGAGGGTTAGGCTGGATGTTAGGAAGCCCTTCCTCATGGGAAAGATGATCAGAGCCTGGAACGGACTGGAGGTGTTGAAGGCCAGCCTGCTGTGGCCCTCAGTGCCCTGGTCTGGCTGATTGTGGTGACGTTGGGCCCTGGGCTGGCCGAGCTCAGAGGTCTTGTCCAGCCTCAATAACTCTGTGAACTCTTTCCTTTCCAAGTCATTAAATGCAGACCACCAAAACCCTTCTCCACCAGAGCCTGGCCTTGAAAAAGCTGAAATTTTATGCATAAGTGAGTTTTATTTCTATTATTAGAAGTCCCCACTGCATCTCGTGAGGCTGAGCACACTCACTCCGTGCTCCCTTTAACTGGTGACATCTGGTGCTGCTCAGGTTTAATTGTAGCTGCTTTGAAAACCTGTATTCTTTTTTTTAAATTATTATTTCATTTAGCTTGAATTAATCTCCCCTAACAAGCCCTTTTCCCTTGAAGTGTGTCGGCCGCGGAGCCGTTGTTGTGACTCATTACCGAGAGTCCTTTTTCCGCTCGGCAGAAGGGGAGACAAAGGAACACCTCATTGAGTTCCTGCTCTTGCTCTGCCTTGCCTTTAGAAACCTCCTGCTGGTGGGCTACAGGCAAAAGTCCTTCCCGTAGGTCACCCCATTAAGAGCTCGTCCACAGAGCCATTAAGTTTTATTAATCCAGTCCTGCGCTTTCAACTTTTTCCATCTAAAAGCTTTTTCACTTTTTCAATTGCTAGCAATATTTCTGAATGTAATTGCAATCAATTTACATTAATTAGTGAAAAATGATGGTGCAGAGTCTTCTAACTTGTGTATGTTTAGCACGCAAATGTTTGTGTCCAGCTCTGGGCTTCTCAGTTCCAGAAGGACACGGACCTGCTTGAGACAGTCCAGAGCAGAGCCACAAAGATGAAGGGAGTGGAGCATCTCCTTGATGAGGAAAGGCTGAGGGAGCTGGGGCGCTTGAGCTTGGAGAAAAGGAGACTGAGGGGTGATCTCATGAATGTTGATAAATATGTAAAGGGTGGGTGTCAGGAGGACAGAGCCAGGCTTTGCTCAGTGTGAGCTGGAACAGAGGAGGTTCCCCATCAATCTGAGAAGGAACTTCTTCATGGTGAGGGTGACAATAAAAATGAAAGCATTACTGACCTGTTAGAGAGCAGCAGAGGAGAAAGGGACCTGGGGGTTCTGGTAGCCAGCAGGATGACCATGAGGCAGCAATGGAACATCTCCCTGATGAGGGAAGGATGAGTGAGCTGGATCTCTTGACCTTGGAAAAAAGGAGACTGAGTGGTTACCGCATGAATGGTTATGAATATGGAAAGAGCCGGTGTCAGGAGGATGGAGCCAGGCTCTGCTCAGGGGCACCCAATGACAGGACAAGTGGCAATGATGGTGTGAGCTGGAACAGAGGATGTTCCACATCAATCTGAGAAGGAATGTCTTCACAGTGAGGGTGACAGAGCACTGGAAGGGGCTACCCAGGGGGGTTGTGGAGTCTCCTTCTCTGGAGATATTTAAAACCCACCTGGCCATGTTCCTGTGCAACTTGATCTAGGTGATCCTGCTGTGGCAGGGAGATTGGACTGGATGGTCTTTCGAGGTCCCTTCCAATCCCTGATGTTCAGTGACTCTGTGAAGTGTAGGCGCTTCTCTCACCCACGACTTCTCCTCCCTTTTCTTCTCTATTATACTAGAATCATGGACTGCTTTGCATTGAAAGAGACACTTAAAGGTGCAATGAGCAGGGACATATTCAACTAGAGCCCTAAGATCCAACTTGACCTTGAATGTCTCCAGGGATGGGGCTTCTGTCACCTCTCTGGGCAACCTAGGAGCTCAGAGGGTGGCAGATGCTGCTGGAGAAGACACAGTAAGATTTTTCCCACTGATTTGCAAAGATTGTTCCTGATCTCAGCAACAATCTTAGCAAGAGTCAGAGCTTGCTAAGCAGACAGGCTCTCTGCATTCCAAGCATGAAGCATAATTAAACTGAAGCCTTTCTTTCCTCACAAGGCTTAATTGTTGCACGTTATGGGCACAGAATGGGAGTCAACTGTGCACTGCCACTGCTTGAGCTTGCAAGAGCTTTGGACCAGGGAAGTGTGCAGGTGATCCCAGCAGGGGAACAACAGCATGTAGTGCAGAGAAAAAGCCAGAATTTCTCCATTTTCATGGCATTTCTGTGAAAACCCTGTGTCAGCTCATCAGGTATGACCAGCACACGCTAAAAAGGCTTGCAGTCTCAAGTCTTGGGAGACCTGGGCTCGCCTACTTCTTGTCTGCCTACAGAAACATGGAGAAAAAAAACCCAGGAAAACTGTGTAGACTGCTGTGAGGGGAAGGAAATGCAATTTCTGATCTTTGCCTGGAGGGACTTGATGAGATTTAAGCTTTTCCCGGTATTTTAAAAAATATATGTAACTCCTTATTTCATCAATGACTCAAAAAGGTGACTTGAATGATCACGCAGAGCCTAGGAACTCTAACTGCCGTAGCTTTTGCCTTCACATTGGTAACACAACATGAGGAGACAGTCACTCTCCATCAAGATTTAAGCACGTTCTCTTTAATAATTACTATTTATAATGAAGGTTTTGGTGAAACAGCTATAAGGGCATGCTGACAGCAGTTGACTTGGTAGCAAACCTGAAATTGGCCATAATTACTGTAATAAATCAACTTCACCCAGATTATTGCTACTGTAAAACTAATAGTCTGTACCAGTAATATGTGATTAAAGAAGGCTCTCTGTCAGATCCCAGCAACCAGGCATTTAGAATGTAAAACCCAATTCCTAATGTAGGATGTTAAAACTAATAGAGCTGCTAATAAAAAAAATGAGGTTAAAACCCTCCCAAAGTGTCAACAATCAAAGAATAAATGAAGATGAATAACAAGAAGGCTTGATTGAGTTTTGAGGCTGACAAGAATCACAGAGCATTAGGGATTGGAAGGGACCTCGAAAGATCATCCAGTCCAATCCCCTCCCGACCACAGCAGGATCACCCTAGATCAAGTCACACAGGAACACGGCCAGGCGGGTTTTAGACCTCTCCAGAGAAAGACTCTGCTACCTCACTGAGCAGCCCCTTCCAGTGCTCCGTCACCCTCACTGAGAAGAAATTCCTTCTCAGTTTGATGTGGAACCTCCTGCATTCCAGTTCACAACCACTGCCCCTTGTCCTATCACCAAATGACACTGAGTGAAGACTGGCCCCATGCCCCTGACCATCCACCCTTTCCATATTTATCAACATTAATGGGGTCACCCCTGAGTCTCCTTTTTTCCAAGCTCAAGACCCAAGTCCCACAGCCTTTCACAGAACATGAGGACATTAAGGATTGGAAGGGACCTCGAAAGATCATCCAGTCCAATACCCCTGCCAGAGCAGGACCACCTAGACCAAGTAGCACAGGAACATATCCAGGTGGATTTTAAACCTTCACCATCTTTGTGGCTCTGTGCTGGACTCTGTCAAGCAGTTCCATGTCCTTCTGGAACTGAGTGGCCTAGAACTGGACACAAGATTCCAGATGTGATCTCACAAAGCAGCATGGTTACTACCACCAGCATGCCCAAAGCTCTCCCCATGTCATTCAGCTCCCTGCCCTCACAGTGCTGTGGGTGTTGTGTTTTTATGTCATTAATGGGAGAACAAAGGAGACTTCTGGAATGATGTCACAATGAAGTGACAAACATGGCTCATTTACCACCAAGACTCTTCATCAAAACAGATGTCAGCATCATTTGTTCCTTTTAATCCTTACGTCTGTAGTTAGTGCCAGGACTGACAAGGCTTCCACTCACTAAAGTGTCTATAGAACTTCTAGTCAACTTTGATCATGACTTGAGTCAAGACCCACATCATGCTGGTCTTCAAGGAACCAGCCTCAAGAACTACAGGACATCCGCTCTCAGACCAGCTTGGAAAGGCTCTTTGCTTGTATCTTGACCCTAAATGGGGAAAATACAGGACTAATTTCCCTCTTAGACTACATTGAACTTATTAATCCTAAATAAACTAACCATCTCATAGTAAAGATGAAATTCTCTTGAGCAAGCCTTTCAGCTGAGTGCAACGGGAAATTATTGCCATGGTTTTGTACCTACACACGAATGCAAACTGCACCTGGGAGGATGATTTACTGCTCTTCTCCTAGAGAAAGAAAATGAATTCATGCAGACTGTAAAATCATAGGAGCAAAATCAATCCTAAAATTAGAGACTGGATGTACGAGAAATATGCAGAGCACAAAAATTATAGTGAAGAGAAAGATCTCTGCTACAGTGTTGAGCTGATTCGTAACCAACTTCATTAACCTTCAAGGTGGAAAGGAGAAAGGAGGTCAATGGCTATTGCTGCAAAATCCATTTCCCTTTTCCTTTCTTCATCACTTTTTGAAGAACAACTCTGCATATCCTTAGCACACATCCTTCTGCCTCCTCCCAGCCTGGAGCAAAGTGAACTGTGGGGGCTAGTAACTGTTCAGCTCTGTGATATTAGCAAAGTAGACAAAAATTAGGACCACCGTAGGGAGCTGGGGTAGGCCTGGCATGTTTTGGGTAAAGATTTTATCCATTAGAATCATAGAATCATTCTGCTTGGAAAGGACCTCCAGCATCAAGTCCAGCCCTCAGCCCAACATCTCCCTAACCCCTAGACCATGGCCTCAACTGCTCTAGCTGCTCAGCTGTTAACATCTCCAGGGATGGGGACACCTCCACCTCCCTGGGAAGCCTGTTCCAGTGCCCAACAACACTTTCAGCAAAGAACTTCTTCCTGAGAACCAATCTAAACCTCCTCTGATGTAACTTGAGGCCATTTCCCCCCATCCTATCATTAGGAATTTGGGAGAAGAGACCAGCACCAGCCTAGCTACAACGTCCTTTGAGGCAGCTGTAGAGAGCAAGGTGGTCTCCTCTCAGCCTCCTCTCCTCTAGACTAAATAACCCCAGTTCCTTCAGCCACTCTTCACAGGGACTGTTCTCCAGCCCTCTCTCCAGCCTCGCTGCCCTTCTCTGGCCCCACTTCAGCCCCTCAATGTCCTTCTGATCCTGTGGCGCCCAAAATCAGACCCAGCACTCAAGATGCGGTCTCACGAGCGCCGAGTACAGAGGCACCACCACCTCCCTCCTCCTGCTGGTTACCCAGTTCCTGATCCAGGCCAGGAAGCTGTTGGCCTTCTTGGCCCCCTGGGCACCCTGCTGGCTCCTGTTCAGCCATCTGTCAACCAACACCCCCAGTCCTTTCCCACCAGGCAGCTCTCCAGCCACTCTTCCCCCAGCCTGTAGCACTGCTGGGGGTTGTTGCAACCAAAGTGCATGACCCAGCACTTGGCTTTGTTAAGCCTCATCCCCCTGGCCTCAGCCCATCGCTGCCCAGATCCCTCTGCAATTAGGATATCATGTTCTGACTCGCTTCTGGTGCTGACCAGGCTTTGGTAGAAATCAAACTCATTAACCAATATACAGCTCACACTGATGGTATTTAAGCCAGTCATTTCTCCACAGATCTGTAAGCCATAAAATAGCAATGCTGCATCTTTAAGACCAGTTCTCTATTCCTACAAGAGAATCTAAATCCCACAGTTTTCATACAAAATGCTCATGAGAAATTTTCATACAAAATATTTGGCTTATGAGAAATTACAGGATGGGACAACGTTCTGTAACAGTATCCTGAGCACATTTGGTACCTCTTTTGTGGAAGGGTGTTTTACCATAAGAGGATCAGACAAAGGCTTTAAAATTACCATGTTATACAAACATTAGCAGCCTCCAAAATGCTCTTGTTTCCTTCTCTCTCCACATTGGAGAATTAGTCTGATAAATGCTTTGACTGAGGTCAATAGAGTTATTCCCATTCAATCACACCCTGAACCTGCAGTGGGATTTGCTAATGAGCACTTTGACAAAGCCAGTGCAAGTGATGAGCAGAGGGGTTTTTATGATGCACAGCCAATAACAAACATTTTCCTTTAGTTCGTCTGGAAAACCTAATTTCAGAACCTGAGGATTATTTGTTGCCAAATGCCAGCTTCAAAAGGGCCAATTCTGCAACCGATACTCAAGCCCAACATCCCAAATCTGCTTCAGACCAGCCTCTGTAGCACTAGGTGACACCTGAGGTGCGTGCGTCAGCGCTGATACGATAAGGAAACAGATAGAGTGTTCCAAAGGAAATCACTGCCAGACAGCGTCTACAGAAAATCCTCCCCTCCCTGGTCTTCTGTAGTTGGTATTGAAGAAATACCTCTCTGGCTCATCAACTCTTATCTTAGCTTATTAACTTCTTTCCAAGTTTCAAAGAAGAATAGAAACCGAAAGGAAATGCAGGCACCCGGTGCCTGTACACAGTCCCATATCACATTATCGGTTTTGCTGGAGTGGGAAGTTTAGGTTTGCTGTCAGTTTGAAGCCACTGGCAGTATTTACACGTCTTAAATCTGCAGGTCACCCTCAGCGAATGACAAAGGCGATGTAGACAGCTCTTTGAGCCTGTGCGGTAGTTCTCCTTCAGTATTCTCCCTACGATAGCACGCCCTACGTTATGGAACACACGTGGATCTGCTCACAATCATCTCCGGAGAAAGAAACTCCTCAACCCCCATAAGCAGCCCCTTCCAGGGCTCTGTCACCCTCACTGGGAAGAAGTTCCTTCTCAGATTGATGTGGAGCCTCCTCTGTTCCAGCTCACACCCATTGCCCCCTCTCCTATCATTAGTTGCCACTGAGCAGAGCCTGGCTCCATCCTCCTGACACCCACCTTTCCGTATTTATCAGCATTCATGGGTCACTCCTCAGCCTCTGTTTCTCCAAGCTCAAGATACCCAGCTCCCTCAGCCTTTCTTTGTCAGGAAGATATTCCACTCCCTGCATCATCTTCATGGCTCTATGCTGAACTCTCTCAAGCAGCTCTGTGTCCTTCTTGCACTTCATGATTGATTTCCCACCCTGTATGGTCATTTGAGTGTTACATTTAAGACCATAACAGCATCCTCATACATCATTTTTCACTAGTGGGCTACTCAAAGCAGAGGACATCAGAACACCCAAGAAAATCTGAATTGCCCAGGTCAGTGGTGGAGTCCCTATCCCCAGAGGTGTTTAAGGAGAGACTGGATGTAGCCCTGAGTGCCCTGGTCTGCCTGATTGTGGTGATGTCAGGTCCTGGCCCAGGCTGGATGATCTGAGAGGTCTTTTCCAGCCTCAATAATTCAATGATTCTCTTATTTACTCAGATGTACCAAACAGTGTGCCCCAAAAGCTGAACTGTACGAGTACCACACAGGACTCAAGTTAAGTCAAGGATTATGCTTTTCCTCAGTCTAGCCCAGACCAGCACTGTCACTGTATGATGTGTTCTCAGTCATCAGCAGCTATATTGGCCTTTAATTGTCCATTATCGCCTCCATGATAAAAACAGCCAAGGAAAAAGTCACAATTACACGCTAGATTATGATGAGACATCAATTTTTAACAAGATTTACTGTGAATTAAATGATTGTTTGCTATATAAATACATTTCCAAGGCTGAGAAGTCACCCATCTGGAAGATCTGTATCATTTATTCATATGACCTTTAAATAAAATAAGTAATAAAATTTAACCAGCTACCACACAACAGCTCTGGTTGTCCTATAAATTCACTTGTTCTCTGCACTCGTGGCAATATCTCCTGATTTGTTTCAGGTTATTTGCATGCACACGGCACCTCCTCTTCTCCCCAGCCCACTCCATTCATAATTGATCACCCCCTCACTTTGCTCATGCATTCAGTGCATTATTTATTCTCGGACTGTATCCAAGACTGCCAAAATAAATACTTACCTCTGGCAAACCGTTGGCAACCAGCATATATCCAAAACATACCAATTGCTGTCAAGGGGCTGCAGAGCCATTCCAAAAGCAGACTTAACGGAGCACCACAAAGCACTGTCTGCTGCAGAGGAGGACTTAAATGCAAGGTGAGGAGCAGAAGACCCAACAGCCTCTGTGGTAATTGTTTGCACTTGTGCTAACTGACAGCTGCGATCCAGCCCCATTAAAGGCACAAATGCCACAGGTGCCTTTTGTCTAAATCAGTTGTGAAACAGCTCGAGGAGCTACGTGCATGAAATTACTGGGAAAGTTCACCTTTACAGATGCTTTTCAGGCCAAACATTGCTCAGTGGATTTGCATGTTACCTCAACTTGTTTAAGTTGGGAAAGACCTTCAAGATCATCGAGTTCAACCCTTAACCCACAGTTTCAAAGCCACTGCTAAACCCTGTCCCTGAGCTCCAGATCTCCATGACTGTGAAACACATCCAAGGATGGCAATTCAAGCCCCTCCCTGGGCAGCCTGTGCCAAGGCCCAGAGGACCCTTTCCAGGAAGAAGTTTTTCCTCAGGGCCAACCTAAACTTCCCCTGGTGCAGCTAGAGACCATTTCCTCTTGTTCTGTCACTTGTGAGAAGAGACCAAACGCACTTCTCTACAGCCTCCTTTCAGGCAGCTGTAGGCACCAACAAGGTCTCCCCTCAGCCTCCTTTTCTCTAGACTAACCAGCCCCAGCTCCCTCAGCTGCTCCTCACAAAGTTTGTTCTCCAGACCCTTCACCAGCCTTGTCCTTTGGACCCTCTTCAGCACCTCTATGCCCTCCTTGTGCCAAAAACTGAACCAAATACTTGAGATGTGGCCTCACCAGTGCCCAGTATAGGGGGACAATCACTTCACTCCTGGTGGCCACACTATTTCTGGCACAAACCAGGATTGCTCTTTGGCCACCTGAGCTCACTGCTGGCTCATGTTTATCGCTGATTCTTTGAGCACACACTTCGAGCTCTGCTTGAATGATGAAAAATTCCCATTCTTCTTGTAACTTACATGAGTACAGCTATTTAAAGATTAATCAGTTCTTCAAAACAGAGAGTTTACAGTGAGTCACTTGTTAGCACAGGAAGCAATCCCAAGACCTCCAAGATTACACAGCAGGGGATCAGTAAAATTACAGCAACACTCAGAAGCCAGAACAAGCAGAGCTGAAAACACGTCTAGAATTGTCCGGGGACTTAGAACAGTGGTTACGCAACACACTTGACACGGGGATTACAACACAAAACTGTAAGTTGCTAACTTCTCCCATCCAAATGGGTTCTTGACATTTCCATTTGACAATGACAATCTTAACAAGTTCTCATTTGCTTTCATTCTGTTACTAGCTCTTAGAGTGAAAAGTCACTAGGTAAAAGCTAAGTGAGGTAGGAGAACTCTGCTAAACGTTCTTCAGGGACAGCAGATGAAGCCCCTCCTGCTTTCAGCAGAGTTTTACTCATTCACCCCACAAGTAATTGGAGATATTTTATCCTCCATAGCTACACAAAGGGCTGAATCACCACCACAATTTTTCAGTGTGGGAAATGTCTTTTGAGAGTCTCTTTGCATCCAGCCTAACTAACTTGTCCCCAGTTTTTCTGTTTAAATACAGAGACACCTATCAAGCATCTTGAAGCGCTGCTGCTGTATAGGGGCTAAATGTAAAGATGAGAAATTAAATCCTCTCAAATCCCTGTGGAAACTCCATGACTGTTTCTCTGAAGGATATTCTGTTTCCCTCTAAGACAAATCTCCATCCTCAGAGCTGCAGAGAACAGTTTTCACACAGAACAGGGCAGCTGACTCAGATACACAGACACACAGATCACTGGGGGTTGGAAGGGATCTCCAGGGGTTATCGAGTCCAACCCCTCTGCTCGAGCAGGAACACAGAATACAGTGCAGGTCACATAGGAACCTGTCCTGATGGGTCTTGAAAGTCTCCAGAGAAGGAGCCCCCACAACCTCCCTGGGCAGCCCCTTCCAGCACTCTGTCACCCTCACAGTAAAATTTTCCTCATGTTGAGGTGGAACTTCCTGTGCTCCCACTGACACCCACAGCCCCTTGTCCTATCACAGGGTGCAAGTCTCTTTCTTCTTGACACCCAACCTTCATGGATTTATAGACAGTGATTAAGTCCCCCAATGTTCTGCGGTTCTGTGACTGCAACCTTCTCCTCTCCAAGCCTCTCCTCTCCAGGTCTCTCAGTCTCTCCTCATAAGGCAGGTGCTCCAGTCCCCTAATTATCCTTGTAGCCCTCCACTGAACTCTCTCAATCAGATCTCTGTCCCTCTTGAACTCAGGAGCCCTGAGCTGCACACAATATTCCAGGTGTAGCCTCACTAGGGCAGAGCAAAGAGGGGAAGAACTTCCCTTGATCTGCTGGACACACTTTTCTTGATCCATCCCTGGATTCCATTGGGCTTCCTGGCCACAAGAGCACATAACTGCGAACAAAACAAATTGCAAACTTGCAGCTATTTTTGTGCTTTATAAAATGTTTTAGGCTAGCTAAGCTCCTATGTTGTACCCCAAAATGCAGCTGGATCCTAGTTTTCTAAGATTCCTAAATGATTTCTAAACAAAAGTAATAAATAATAAATTTCCAGATTGTTTCTAAAAGAATCCAAAAATGATGCAAGTATTTCCAAGGAGACATAATTACATGTAAAATCAGCTCTGACACCACTGCTGTGGTGCTCGGGGTGATTTCAGACACCCCCTTTGCAGAGGACCCCCACTGGGGTGCCACCGGTTCAGTTACACTCCAGTGATGACTAAAACACTGAGTCAGAAATATTCAGCCCCAGGATGATATCACAGGGTCAAGGCTCAGTTAACAGAACACTTCAGGCTCAGAGAAGTCAATAGAAATAGGGCAATTTTAATTATGGAAAGGGTGGGTGTCAGGAGGATGGAGCCAGGCTCTGCTCAGTGACATCCAATGATAGCACAAGGGCCAATGGGCGTGAGCTGGAACAGAGGAGGTTCCCCTTCAATATGAGAAGGTGATGAAACTTCTTGATGGTGAAGGTGACAGAGCACTGGAAAGGGCTGCCCAGGGGGGTTGGGGAGTCTCCTTTTCTGGAGGCATTTAAAACCCACCTGGCCATGTTCCTTGATCTTGGGGATCCTGCTGTGGCAGGGAAATTGGATTGGATGATCTTTCAAAGTCCCTTTCAATCCCTAATCTTCTGTGATTCTGTTAATTAAGGTATTTCCTCACAGGAATATCTCCTGCTATGAGTGTTTGCTTGGTTCAAGCCTTTCCAGAGCAGTGAGACTCGCTACTTCTTTAAAACTCCAGGTTTCTCTCCTGGAACGTGCATTACAGCGCAGAACAAGACAGTATGACTTGGGGATATCATTCATCCAGCTGAGACAACATAAATACAACTTCCTCATTCTTTTCAAGTACTCGAGTTAATCAAGCAGTAACAAGATGTTCTGTACAACTATCTGCCCTGCTCCAGGCAGGTTTTAACTGGGTGTGATGAAGACCTGCTAAATGCAGTTTGTCCTTGCCTATATTTACAGCCAAAACTTGCTCAGCAGCATTTCAGCTGCACCTACTGCCGATGGCTTCGGTCACCAACTACCGAAGAGAGGCAAGGATTGAAAACCCAGGTTCCAACCCCTGATATCTCAATCCTAACCTGTTCTGCGTTTCAGATTTCTTTTTCACAAAAATGTGTCTGAGATCAGAACCTGCCCCTATGTCTTATCTCATTCACTGGGGCAGCAGCTTGTTCTTGGGAATGTGGGAATCACAGAACATTAGGGATTGGAAGGGATCATCCAGTCCAATCCCCCGGCTACAGCAGGATCCCCTAGACCAAGTTGCACAGGAACATGTCCAGGTGGGTTTTAAATGTCTCCAGAGAAGGAGACTCC
>JAOXOE010031513.1:0-11873 GCA_028565055.1 Phoeniculus purpureus
AGCCTGGCTCCATCCTCCTGACATCCACCCTTCACATATTTATAGACATTAATGAGATCACCCCTCAGTCTCCTCTTCTCCCAGCTCAAGAGAGCCAGCTGCCTCAGCCTTTCCTCTTAAGGGAGGTGCTCCACTTCTTTCATCATCCTCATTGCTTTACGCTGGACTCCTTCCAGCAACTCCATGACCTGTGGAGGTCTCTTCCAAACCCTAATGATTTGTGTATCTGTGTGTGTACTCTGGTTGCAAAAGACCCTTGGGATCATCAAGTCCAACCCTCATCCTACAAAGTCTACAATTCTATGAAGTCCACACTCACACCACATTCCTCAACACCACACCTAAACCATCTTCAAACACACCCAGGGATGATGACCCAACCACGTCCCTAGGCAGCCTCTTCCAATAACTAAGCAGCCTATTTTAATAACCAAGAACAAACTCAACACACATTTGAGCGTTAGGTTTGCGAGTTGTTTTCATCCAGGCTGCTCTTGCGCTTCTTAATTCTTTTCCAGTGCAGGTTTATTCACATCCTTCTGAAAACCAACAATAACACTGGACCAACAAACAATTCTTCACAGCCAGACCCTACACCCAAAAGGTCACTTTTCCAGACACAAGTTGGGACCTCTGGTACTGGTAGAATGTATTTAGTTTGTGCCCTCAGCCCCTTGCAGGAGACACAAATAGAAATGTGCAATGAGCCACATCATGACCTTCTGAACACGACCCTTGCTTTCGCTCCTCCATCTTTTGGGCAGACACAGGAGGAATTTGTCTCCTGTTCCAGGCTATCAGGCGGCTCAGGGCCATGTGGAGTAGGATAGCAGCATGTTTCCATGTTCATAACGTACCTGAGGACCTTCTGCTCCATTGCTTTTCTGTTTCCTTCAGCCCACGTGCACCACAAGACCTGATCACAACACCCAGTTACAGACAGAGACGGCCAAGTACCCCTCAACAACAAAACTGCTAGTCCCTGCGATTAATTGTGGTGTTAATAGTTCACTCCACGTTTCCTTTGACCTCCTGGTCCCTACTTTTGCCTGTTTTTCCAGCCCATGAGGCTGTCCAACAGATACCCCAGAGAGAAGTGGGCACAGCCCCACACACTCGGCATTAAGAGGTTTCAATAAATCAATAAATGCAATAAATCAGAAACATTCTGAGAATGAGCAAACTAAATTAATTCTCTTTTCCTGTGCAGGCAAACCCACAGCCTTGGGAGGACAGTCTAAGTGCAGGTGCATAGAAGCTTTAGCTAAGTCTCCAGGTCATCTCACACAATGTTAGGGATTGGAAGGGACCTCAAAAGATCATCCAGTCCAATTCCCCCAAAACAGTAGGATCCCCTAGATCCAGTCACACAGGAACAAGGCCAGGGGGGTTTGAAACCTCTCCAGAGAAGGAGACTCCACAACCCCCATGGGCAGCCCCTGTCAGGGCTCTGGCACCCTCACTAGGAACAAGGTCCTTCTCATGTTGATGTGGAACCTCCTCTGTTCCCTCTCACACTCATTACCCCTTGTCCGATCGTTAGATGCCCCTGAGCAGAGCCTGGCCCCATCCTCCTGACAACTGCCCTTTCCATATTGACCAACATTCATGGGGTCACCCCTCAGTCTCATTTTTTCCAAGCTCAAGAGCCCCATTTCCCTCAGCCTTTCCTCATCAGGGAGATGCTCCACTGCCTTCATCATCTCTATGGCTCTACACTCATCCCTTCCATAGATAACACAAGGCACCTCCAGCTAACAAACACCTTCACAAGCTCCAGAAGCATTTTGTGCTGTGGGCAGGCTGTTGGCAGAACCTGAGTTAACACCCAATATTTTGTAAATAATTTTCCTCCCTTCTCTTAGGGAAAGAGAAACCACCTGCAGAAAACATGCCAGAGAAAAGCAGAGGCTATCAAGTGCTATTCCCTTCCCACCACAGCGGAGCACCTCAATCCTTTCCTTTCACATTAGAAACATCCCAGAATCTCTGCTTGTGACAGAGAGAAGAGGAGGGTAGAGTCTTGTTTTTGCTGCTAATCCATCAAGAAAACATCAATTCAAAGATCATCTTAACACCTTTTCAGGCGATTACTCAGCTCTTCAAACACAAACCCGGCCCCATGATAAATACACGAACACACACATTAACGCCGCGCACCGCAATTTTCTCATTACGCCCGGCAAGCATAATTCATCCAACGATTGGAGATGAACTATTAAAGCAAATTATTTATTTAATTTGCGAGAGCAGAGCTGCGAGTAAAAGGCGACCCCACTCGCTAAATAACCCGGGACCATAATGACTTCAAACGCATCCCGTGGGGCCCATTGCCTCATGCTCTCGTGACCTCGGAGGAGGTAATGCAAAGAAAATGGACCTTGCGTTTTCCCACACAAGTGCAGCCGTTCCAACCCCTTCCCACTTTCTTCTACCTTAATTGAGCTGAGAAAGTTGCTTGAGGTGCTGAATAGCAGTCCAGCAAAATGCCACCTCACGCTGCCTTCTTTCGTCCTGGAGCTGATGCACCAAGTAATTTGAGTCCTTCAGGATGAGGCTTGGAGAGGAAGCAAGTGAATACGTTGATGTAGGAGAAGCTTGGCCAAGGATGACACAGAACTGTTGTAGTGAGGCCAGAGGAGGCCACCAAGATGATCCAAGGGCTGGAGCACCTTTGCTGAGTGAGCTCAGCCTAGAGAAGAGAAGACTTCATAGGGACCTTCAAGCTACATTCCAGGGAACTTACAGGAAGACTGGAGAGGGAAATTTCCCAAGGGGATCTAGTGATAGGACAAGGGGAAGTGGTTTGAAAGTGGAGGAAATCCAGACTAGATCTTACTTAGGAAGAAGTTCTTCAGTGCAAGGGTGGAGAGATTCTGGAACTGGTTGCCCAGAGAGGCTGTGGCTACCTCCTCCCTGGAGGTGTTCAAGGCCAGGTTGGATGAGGGCTTGAGAAACCAAGTCTGGTTGAGAGGTGTTACTGCCCATGGCTGGGGATTGGAGTAGATGAGCTCTGAGGTCCCTTCCAACCTGAGCTGGTCTGGGATTCAATGAAAGTATCTATCAGCGTGTGGAGCACTTCAGGGGTAGTAATCGGGGTAAAACAACACCTAACCCTAACGACCACGCACACAAGGCATGAGTGTGCATTTCTACCTATGCAGTCAGGAAAACCAACCCTCAGGGCAGCAGCCAAGGATGCACAGCTCCCTGCTTTGGGGTATCCCATTGCTGGAGGGGCTGAAAAAGCTCCTCCTGGTCTTCTCACACTCTTTTAATGGCCTGGGAACCAGAATAAGCCCCACCATGACTGACTTGGGAGGAATGCAAGAGCCACTCAGCATTTGCTGAGGCCAGGATCTCTTTGGTTGACACAGACCTTTAAGATCAAGTCCAACCATGAAGAATCACTGAATCACAGAATGGTTGAGGTTGTTAAAGCCCTCTGAGCTCATCCAGACCAGACCAGGACCTAACATCACCCCAGTGGCCAGACCAGGGCACTCAGGACCACAGCCAGGCTGACCTTCAACACCTCCAGGGATGGGGACTCCACCACTGCCCTGGCCAGTCCAGTCCAGGCTCTGCCCATCCTTTCTGTGAACAACCCTCCCCTGGCAACTTCAGGCTCTTCTTTCTCATCTTGGCACTGGCTTCCTGGGAGAAGAGCCCAAAGCCCACCTTACTACAACCTCCCTTGAGGCAGTTGGAGAGAGGGAGAAGGTCCCGAGTGAGTCTCATCTCCTGTAGGCTAAAAAACCTGAGCTCCCTCAGTCTCCTCCAGAAGCACCAATAAAGCCCTAGATCAATACCCAGAGGTACCCAGCAGCTCCCCGACACATCCACACCTGTGTGAATAGTGAGGGTGACAAAGCCCTGGCAGGGGCTGCCCAGGGGGGTTGTGGAGTCTCCTTCACTGGAGATGTTTAAGACCTGCCTGGATTTGTTCCTATGAGACTTGGTCTAGGTGATCCTGCTGGGGCAGGGGGATTGGACTGGATGATCTTTCAAGGTCCCTTCCAATCCTTAATGACTCTATGAATGCCCAGCGTGCAGGAGTTACCCCAGACACTGTGGAGTTGTGCTACAGCTGCCAAGGAACTTTCAAAGGCAGCTTCTGCTCCGAGGATTTAGCTGCAGTCGGTGCCGCCGCTCTCTGCAGCGCCGGCTGGCTCTGACAACTTCACAAATCTCCAGGCTTGATCCTGCAAGGCTCAGAGATATTTTTAGCTGCCTTCTGAGGGGAGAACCTGCGAAGCACCTCACCACCTGGCGAGCAACACAGCACCGGCGGCTCCGCTTGCACGGGTACAGAGTCAAAGGGAATTAAGCAGATTTTAAAACTCGAATTCCATCAAGCAGCCGCTCACATTTGCACTATCACGGCGCCGTCGGTGGCTGGGACAAGGCTCCTGCGACCAGCCTAAAGGCACAGAACTGTGGGCGCTCAGCAGTCGTGCAAGGCGATGTCAGGCGGCAATCTGGCTCCCCTTCATCAACTCGGTTGTTTCTCCCTTTACCAGATTAATTAAAGACTAGAATTTGATTGTAACTTCAATTCCACATTTTAATTTTTCAGGAACTCTCCTATGCCCCCTCTGCTCAGAACATTAAAGTAAGGTTCTTTATTCTCGTGGTTTTAATCAACGCTAAATAATGAATATCCAGGAATCTGCTGTCTACTCTTCAATTTACTGAAATAATTAATAAATTCATTAAATTAGAGAAATTAAACGACACAAAAGACCAGAAAAGCATCAAGTCTTTGGGCAAAGCAAAAACTTGTGTAAAGGAGGAAGAGGGCACTGGAATTGGCTGCCCAGGGGGGTTGTGGAGTCTCCTTCTCTGGAGAGGTTTAAAATCTGCCTGGATGTGTTCCTGTGTGACTTGATCCAAGGGATCCTGCTGTGGCAGGGGGATTGGACTAGATGGTCTTTTGAGGTCCCTTGTAATTCCTAGTACTCTGTGATTGGAAGCAAAATGAGCCGATCCTCCCTAACCTAGTGACCACCCAAGGAGACTCTCAATACAAGGACACTCCAAGGGGAGGTAGATGCTAAACATCTCACTGGAAAGAAATCCTACACTTGTGCTCTGAGTAGAAAAGCTGGAGACTGAACCTTACCGCACGCTTTAAAAGACACTGGGGGACGTTTGCAGCCTGGGAAGCTGAAACCTTCGGTCTGCATCTTGGTAGTCAGAACAAATTAACTGCACGTGGTCGTGGCTGCCGTCATCGCATCCTAACGAACAACCCAGGTTCAGCAGCCAGTGCGGGAGACGGGGAAGGTTTACAGCTGCAAGCCCAGATGTTCAGGGACCTCTGCGTGAGATGCTCAGGGGGAAAACCAGAGAGAAAAAGTTAAACTACACCGCAGCAAACCGAGAGCTTCAGGATGACTTTGCAAATAGCGATGGTGAAACAACCGAGAGCAACTCCCGCACCCCAGAAGCCGGGGGAGAACAAACAGAGGTGAGGCAGGACAACGTACAGATGCGCAGTTAATTCTTCTCCGCTGCTTTTAAATGCGCTAGTTCCACTTTCAGCTCTGCTTTTCTGCTCTTTTTTCACATGAAGCATCAGGTCACCCCATGTTCTTTCCCTGTAAATGGATTCAATGACCTTTTGTGGTGCCTGTGGTACTGGGACAGTTGTGCAAAGCTGTGCCACAATATCCACCTCTACCACAGGTTGCTTCCTGAGAGCAGTTACATGAAGACAGGTTCTGGCTCAAGTAGTATAACTTCAGATATTTCACAGAATCACAGGACATTAGGGGTTGGAAAGGACCTCTTAAGATCATCCAGTCCAATCCCCCTGCCACAGCAGGGTCCCCTAGATCCAGTTATAGAATCACAGAACATTAGGGATTGGAAGAGACCTCGAAAGATCATCCAGTCCAATCCCCCCGCCACAGCAGGATCCCCTAGATCCAGTTGCACAGGAACATGGCCAGGCGGGTTTTAAACATCTCCAGAGAAGAAGATGCCACAGCCTCCCTGGGCAGCACTTTTCAGGGCTTATATTTAAACTGGAAGTATAACTTCAGTTATACTTAAACTGGAAGCATTTTGTTCCATGGACAGTGCTCAGCTGTCACCAACATCCCCAGTAGGACCAGCTGGAACCACTGCACATTTGTGCCCAGAAAACCACCATCAGAACAAGCAGGCTGAAAAAGGTGCTGGGTTATGTGCTAAAGAGGATGGATTGGCTCTTCTCAATGCCATTTAGTGATAGGACAAGGGGCAGTGGGTGTGGGCTGGAGTAGAGGAGGTTTCACATCAATATGAGAAGGAACTTCTTGCCAATGATGGTGACAGAGCGCTAGCAGGAGCTGCCCAGGGAGGTTGTGGAGTCTCCATCTCTGGAGATGTTTCCAACCGTCCTGGCCATGTTCCTGTGTGACTGGATCTAGGGGATCCTGCTGTGGCAGGTGGATGGGACTGGGTGATCTTTCCAGGTCCCTTCCAACCCCTAATGTTCTGTGATTCTCAACTCCTGAAGGCGCAGCTGATGCAAACAACATGGAAACGTAACCCTGAGACTTCTCTACCTTGGAACACAACGTTTTCTAAAGGGGCTTCCACTCAGCTCCTTCCCGTGAAGCTACAAACCCCCTCACAGGCGCACATCAAATTCATTTGGGTTGGGTAAGTGCTATTTGCAGAACAGGATTTTTGGGTTTACACTGAGAGATTTCCATTTGAGTAAGAAGACAATGAGGAAAAGAAACCAAGGAACAGGTCGGGGTGGGTGGGTTTTTTTCATTACATTAGTGCCTGCAGCAGTTTTTGTTTCAATACCCAAAATCAAGGCAGCAGAGCTCATTGAAGCAGAAGTGTAGAGGTAAATGTCAGCGCAAACACAACACAAATCTAACCTAATATCATCTGATGTGGAAAGGGGAAGGGAGAAAAACAAGGAGTGATTTTTCTGGCTTTTAACTTCATCCAGGTCTGTGATTTTGTGCTGATATTTGACTTGGGAAATGAAGAGAGAAGATAGCGGCAGTTAGTGAGGGTTAATAGACTCACCACGGGTAATGCAGGGAGATGCTGCCGAAGCTGTAATAGATGCAGATCAGTTAAAATTTGATAGGGTCACTTAAGAGCAAAGACAATAGATGCAAGAGGCAGCTCAGTGTTTGGCAAGTAAACAAAATAATGATAGACTGGGCTTAACCCAGGGGGAAACGTGGTTTGAGGGATGCGATGACAGCTCTGTCCAGAGACGAGACTGTTTTCTTCAGAGGGTTGGTTTGGTTAGGCAGGGTTTGAGGAAAGCAGAGAGGGCTGTGGAAAGGGGAATGAAGCACCTGCAAGTGGGAGGTTCAGGATGTCAGGGTCAGCCTGCAGAGGTGCCCTGGCTGAGAAGACACTCCAAGGTCTGCTAAGTGCCTTCAGGGTGATGCTGCTGTGGGGATTGGACTGGATGGTCTTTGGAGGTCCCTTCCAATCCCTAATGTTCTGGGACTCTGTGAAACTCTCCTGCTATCTGCCACCGCCTTTACTCTTTTTGTTTATTACACCTTTTCACTCATGGAAGACTCTCCTCACCTCACAGATGGGCATGTCCTAATAGGGTTTGTCTCCTTCCAAATCATTCCAGCAATTAATTTCACACCTAAGCAGCTTGGCTAAGGACAAGTTGTTTCCAGCCCCGCTGAGACTCCTCTCTGGGTTTATGTCCTTCACTGAACCACATGCAGATGTCCTGGGGGTCACAGTCATCATAAACCTGACTGAAGTTAGGAGACTTCAGTTCAAGAAGCAGCAGTGACCATGCCCAGCCTATACTGGGACAAATCCAGTTATAGAGACATTTAAAACCCACTTGGATATGTCCCCGTGCCACCGGATCTAGGTGATCCTGCTAGGGCAGGGGGACTGGACTGGATGATCTTTGGAGGTCCCTTCCAATCCCTAAAGTTCTGTGATAGCACAGAATTATAGAATGTATTGGGCTGGAAAGGACCATTAAAGGTCACCTAGTCCAACCTCCTTGCAGTGAGCAGGGCCATCTTTAACTAGACCAGGCTGCTCACAGCCCCATCAAGCCATCCTCCATATGGTCTTTCTATTCCCTTGCTAAGTGATGGAGAGTCAAAAAGGACCATCCATCAGTTCAGCCTCTCTCCTCAAAAGCTTTCAAACCAGAACGAGCTTCTCAAGGAAAAATCCTCAGAGTTTACTAAATAACACCAGAAAAATGGGCAAATTAAACAGCATTACAACTCCAGATGGACAGCTTCTCTCAGAATTAAGTCAGTCTATTTAATTAAGCTTAACTGGCTTCTAAGGGAAATATTTTTGCAGGGAGCAACGGCTGATATAAAACACAAATCTCCATCAAAGAGCAAATGTAATTATTCAGCATAAGGAGGAAAGAAAGCAGCGATGCAACCAGCTCTTAAAGGCACTGTCGCTGAATCTAACCTGGAAGTTCGACAAACTATCGAGTAAGATAATGGAGTAATAATCCATATTTAAATTGTGTTGTCTATTAAGAATCAGACTCTCAGGAACTATTTACTTCACAGAATCACAAAACATTAGGGAGTGGAAAGGGACCTTGAAAGATCATCTAGTCCAATCCCCCTGCCACAGCAGGGTCACCTAGACCAAGTCACACAGGAACATGCCTATGCAGGTTTGAAATGTCTCCAGAGAAGGAGACTCCACATCCACCCTGGACAGCCCCTGCCAGGGCTCTGGCACCGTCATCATGAAGTAAGTCCTTCTCAGATTGATACGGAACCTCCTCTGTTCCAGCTCAGACCCGCTGCCCCTCGTCCTGTCACTGGGTGCCCCTGAGCAGAGCCTGGCTCCATCCTCCTGACACCCACCCTTCACATATTTATAGACATAAATGAGGTCACCCCTCAGGCTCCTTTTTTTCCCAGCCACCTCAGCCTTTCCTCATCAGGAGGATGCTCCCCTCCCTCCATCATCCCTGTGGCTCCACGCTGGGCTCTCTCAAGTCCCTGAATATAAGAATTTAAAGTATTTTTATTTTCTATCCTTATTTAAAAGATTTTTGCTTTCCCCACCCTGGTGTGTTTGCTTAGAAATATCTGAAGCTTTCACGGGTTATAATCAACAAACCCATGAACCAACTTAGGCGTCGGGATTTCCCCCCTCACCAGCCCGACCATATTGTGTTTTCCCTAAACAAACCTGTGCTTGAGAGCTGCCACAAGCTGCTGAAGCTGAATGCAGTGTGTCTACAGGAAAGCACTGTTTTGCCGTCTTCATCCTCCTAATTTAAGTGGAGTAGCTCCACATGACCTGAATTTCCTCCTGCCAAAATGGGGCGACAGGAGCTGGTTCTTCTCGATGAAGCAAATAGCTCAAGGCGGGCCAGAGAGAGATGCTCTCAGCCATTCATGAAGCCAAGCTCCATCACAGCTCGTGAGGTCTCGGCTTTCCATTCAGGCAAAGGACAGGTGCTTGGGCATGCAGAGAGTAAAGACAAGTCTGCATTGGCAGGGAGACATCCAAAACCCAGGGATGCAGAGCACCCCCAAACATCTCCTCTCTCAGCGACAGCCCTTTCTCAGGTCCTTCTCTTTGACCTCCCTCTCTGTGCTCTGCTCTTTACATCTCATTGGACATGAAGCACATTTTTCACATCAAGAAACCCATGTTGTAAAATCAAAGTCGATATTTTTTTCCCCTAAAAAGGACTTTTTTGGTGACCTGACAAAAGGTCATCTTCTCCATTCCAGCTCCTCTTTCAAAGCCTCGAATTCTCTGGTACAATAATGATGCTGAAATATGTTTTCATCCTTTAGAAACTGCTGCCCAGGGGGGTTGTGGAGTCTCCTTCTCTGGAGATGTTTAAAGCCCTCCTGGACATGTTCCTGTGCAACTAGGTCTAGGGGATCCTGCTGTGGCAGAGGGATTGGACTGGATGATCTTTTGAGGTCCCTTCCAGTCCCTAATGATTCTATGATTGGACTGGATGATCTTTCAAGTCCCTTCCAATCCCTTACGATTCTATGATTGGACTGGATGCTCTTTCAGGTCCCTTTCAACCTCTAATGATTCTATGATTCTATAACTCAGTTTGGCTGCTGCGGAATGAGAAGGGTGATCTTCAGATTGGTTTAAAGGATTAGATAAAGTCTCCTTGGATTTACAGGTCAGTCCACATGGTAAGTGTGGGAATTTTTGAGCTTTTGGGGTGTGAATTTGAATTTAAAAAAAAAATCTTAATTGCACGGGAATAACCTGCAAATGAGTTAAACTAAGGAAAAACCAAAAATGATGTTTGAATTGTCCTGGTTTTGCTGATTACTCTCAGGGTTCACACAGAATCACTCTGCTTGGAAAAGACCCCCAGGATCATCAAGTCCGACCATCTACCCTACTTTAGAAGTTCACCCCTAAAGCAGATCCTTCAACACCTCATCCAAATGATCTTTAAACACATCCAGGGATGGCGACTCAACCACCTCCCTTGGAAGCCCATTCCAGTGCCTGACCATCCTTGCTGTGAAAAAATTCTTCCTAATATCAAGCCTATGATTCTGTGTGATTCTGTGACTTGGTCCAGGTGATGCTGCTGTGGCTGGGGGATTGGACTGGATGATCTTTCAAGGTCCCTTCCAATCCCTAATGATTCTATAAGTCTAAACCTACCCTGTTGGGTAGGTTGTGAGAACCTTGTGAGAAGAGAGCAGCACCAACCTACCCACAATGTCCTGTCCAGTAGTTGTAGAGAGAGCTGAGGTCTGGGAGCTGGTTGAAGGTCACACTATGCCATGAATGAAGAACCTAATCCACAGCCATTAGCTGAAGTGTATCCTAAAATGAAGCAAATATGTTCCTGTGTGACTTGGTCTAGGTGATCCTGCTGTGGTGGGGGGGTTGGACTAGATGATCATGCGATGTCCCCTCAAATCCCTGATGTTCTACAATTCTATGAGAATAATCCTGATCTGTGTTGTCACCACAATGTACTGGAAGTGGTTGTAGTAGTAATGGACACTTGATTTGGGAATTCTGAGTTGAGGTTTCTGCTGGGATCTGACAGTACTGGTTGACAACTGGTTAAACAGGAGCTAGCAGGCTGGCCAGGTGGCCCGGAAGGCCAATGGCATCCTGGCTTGGATCAGCAATAGTGCGGCCAGTAGGGCTTGAGGACATCATTCTCCCTGTGTACTGGGCACTGGGGAGGACTCCCATCCAGTACTGGGGGCAGTTTTGGCACCACAGTACAGGAAAGATGTGGAGGTGCTGAGGAAGAGGAAGAGAAGGAGAATTGAGCTGTTCAGGGATGAGAATAGAATTGTAGAATCACTAGGGGTTGGAAGAGACCTCAAAAGATCATCCAGTCCAATCCCCCTGCCCACAGCAGGATCCCCTAGACCAAGTCACACAGGAACGTGTCCATAAGATCTCATGAGGAGAAGCTGAAGGAGCTGGGGCTGTTTAGCCTGGAGGAGACTCAGGGGAGACTTCATTGCTCTGTACAACTACCTGAAGGAAGCTGCTCCTTGAGGTGTCTCCTACATCCTGCGGAATTACTGCTTCCCCACCAGCCAGCACAAAGCTGAGCCTTCAGAACTCTGAGCCCCTCAGGTCAAGAATGAGATCGAAGGGCTGGAGCAGGTCCAGAGGAGCAATGAGGCTGGGGAAGGGACTGCAGGGAGAGACTGATGAGGAGAGGCTGAGGGAGCTCGGGGTGTTCAGCCTGGAGAAGAGGAGACTCGGGAGACTTTCTCCCTCAAGGGACATTGGAGTCAGATGGGGGTCAGGCTCTTCTCCCAGGCATCCAGCATCAGGATGAGAGGGTGTAACGGGTTGAAACTAAGAAACTGCTTTGCTCCCAGGTTTTAAGGGGAAAGGAAACCAAAGCAGTCAGG
>JAOXOE010031514.1:0-11872 GCA_028565055.1 Phoeniculus purpureus
GCCCGTGGTGCGCCCCAGCGAGGCCAGGCCGTGGCGATGCCCAGACGAGGCCAGGCCGTGGTGCTGCCCAGACGAGGCCAGGCCGTGGCGCTGCCCAGACGAGGCCAGGCCGTGGCGATGCCCAGATGAGGCCAGGCCGTGGCGATGCCCAGACGAGGCCAGGCCGTGGTGATGCCCAGATGAGGCCAGGCCGTGGTGCTGCCCACTGCCTGCTGCTGCTGGACCCACTCCAGGTGGGCAGCAGGAGTGAGGCCAGAGCAGGCCCCAGCCGGTCGGGAGGTAAGAGTAAATGGTGCAGGCAGAGGCCAAGGGTTCAGGCAGAGGCCTGGCCTGGGGAAGAGGGAGCACAGGGGTGCTCTGCCTGCCTGCACAGGCCTTGCCTCTATCCATCTTTCTCCACGAGTGGACAACAGCCAGACAGCTCACTGCAGAATATTTTCTTCTTTTATTAGCTCTGACTCACTGGCTTCTTCACTGGGTGCTGCTGCTTGCAAAGTAAATTCACATGGTAGATACGAGAGATGGAGATGTGTAAGGTTAACCTTGCTTCCATCAACAAATGCCTGCTGGGCTCCTGTCAGCAAGAGCTGCTGGGACCAGATGGAGAAGATGGGTCTGGCAGCACCCAGAAAACCCTTCCTTGTGATCCCTTTCTCCTTTCTTATCTTTCCTTTCTCCCTGGACATTTTTAAAACTTATGCAGATGTGGAGCTTAAGAACACGGTTTAGCATTGGGCTTAATGCAGTCAGGTTAATAATTGGACCAGGTTAATGGTTGCAGCCAGGTTAAAGATGTGGAGCTTAATGACCATTGGGCTTGATGCAGCCAGGTTAATGATTGGACTCAATGATCTCAAAGGTGCTGTCCAGCCTAAATGTTTCTGTGATCTAATGTACTCAGCTTCTAGCTTCCTGCAGCATGAGACTGGACTAGATGATCTTTTGAGGTCCCTTCCAATCCCTAATGTTCTGTGATTCTGTGAGACTGTTCAGCCATGACCATAGTACTAGTCCTAACATTCTATTCCCAGAGGATCATTTCCCATTGTAGAAGACAGTAATAACACATGGGGGACAATCTATAACTAGCAAGTTTCTTCCTGGTGAGACCGTTGCACTCTTGTGCTCCTATCATCATGCCAAGCAAAACTTGCAACCCAGAGAGTAAATTTCTCCTATATAGGAAAGGCAAATGTATTTATTTATTTTATAAATTTTCCTATATGTATATTTTATATATTTTTATTTCCTATATAGATAAAATACCTCTACAGGGTGTTTTATGGCAGGGCTGCTTTCTCTTGGTTTTGGAAATTTGCTATAGGCTTAGGTTAGGATTAGCAGTTAAGGCAATAATGGATTCTGAGACATTGGTTATATCCCAGTAATGTCAGATGTTTCTGTGCAGTTTTGTCTTTATTCCTTTGCAAGCTATGTGTCATTCCTCAAAGACTGGGAAGGGGTTAATTATTAATTAACTAACTGAAAATCTAGCCATTTTTAGAAATAAGGCTGTTGGAGGATAAAGCAACCACATTATTGACAGGACCTTATTAGTGTTTTACCTGTTTTATGCACATCAAAGAATTAATACAGCTAAAAAAGCAAGAGTTTTAATGACCTGATTCAAACTTTCCTTGTCAGCAATATACATAGTTTATATTTTATGTCTCAGAGATAATAACACCCTTCAGGCTATAGATGGATGATCTGTTATATTTGTAAACATTCAGTAAAATGTATTATTTTCTAAGTCTGCAAAATTATCAAGGATGAGAGCCAGCCGGCAATACCTAAGACATACACTCTACTGGTTAATCTTTATACTTGGCATCTTTTGTTTAATAAAGCAATGGAGTGATTTCTCATGAAGTTCCATTTGTTTCTGTGAATAGAAATATTTTCACGTTAGTCTGTCACTGAAAGTGATGAAATAGTGAAAGCATTTTTGCAAACACAAATGAAAAACTCAATTAGAGGCAATTATGGTACAAATAATCTGAATAGACAGCACAGCTCCACAACAAATTCAGAGTAAATAACTTCTATTCAGTTCATGACTACTGTTTCCTTTTTCACTGTCAATCTAGGAGACTAAGGCAAACGTTTGAAAAGTTAGGGATGTGGTTTAAGGGTGAAATCTGTAGAAGGCTGGAAGGAGACCTCATTGCTCTCTACAACTATCTGAAAGGACATTGTAGAGATGTTGGTGCTGGTCTCATCTTACAGGCAAGTACTCATAGAAGCAGAGGGAAGCGTTTCAAGCTTCAACAGGGTAGGTTTAGAGGGGACATCAAGAAGAAATTCTTAGAAACATAAAATCATAACGGATTGGAAGGGACCTCGAAAGATCATCTAGTCCAATCCGCCTGCAACAGCAGGATCACCTAGACTAAGTCACACAGGAACTCAACGGAAAAGAAGGAACTCTTCACGGAAAGAGAATCACAGAACATTAGGGTTTGGAAGGGACCTCAAAAGATCATGTAGTCCAATCCCTCTGCCAGAGGAAGAGCCTGTCTTCATTACTACATTGCCAAAACACAGAATTTCTAAAAGTCTTCAAATATTACCTCAAACTGTTATGAAAAGCTTTTCTGTCATTTTGTAAGATTTTCCTCATTTTCGTTGTCTTCCAATCTGTATCGGCTTTATTTTGTCCCATGATTTCCCCCCAGTTCTATTTACGTATTAGAGGAAGGACAAATGCTGCAAGAAGAGTATGGTGCTTCAGGGAAGAGTTAAACTAAGGCAGCTGCATGGCTTCTGATAGCAAACAAGTCTGGGAATTTTTTCTGCTCTATAGTTGTGCTGTGTTGTAATGGTGTTGTTGGAAGACAACATTGCCTGTTGCTTGGATCTGTTGCTGTGTGACTGGATCTAGGTGATCCTGCTCTGGAAGGGGGATTGGACTGGATGATCTTTCAGAGTCCCTTCCAATCCCAATGTTCTGTGATTCTGCAATTCTCAAAGACTCTCCAATTACAGAGATGATTTCCATGACTTTTCTTTCAATTATGAGCTGAATACCAGAGGTACGTGGTGTAGGCAGCAACTGTACCTGGCATAGACATCTCCAAGTTCCAGTTCATGGAAAAACAGTTGTCTGTCTTAGTGGCATTTCACTTATATTTGTCTCTCCTCTTAGCCTGTTGTGAAAGACTTCTGGAGAAAAGCAATGCTTCCTGGAGGAAGACAAATGAGGTAAGTTACCAAATTGGTTCATTTCAGATGCTTTTGTTCAAGTGACAGCTCTAAAGGACAGCAGGCTAAATGACTCAGAAGCATGAGAAGGATTTGAGTGTGATTTATTATCTTGACATGCATTACATAACCTTTGTTTTGTGCTGTGCTGCAGAAACTGCCTCATTAAGGAATTTTCCAAACATTTCGCTTCTTGTAAAATGTGAATCTATTTTAAGAGAATTGGTTTTAACTTGTGAAGGTTCATTTTTGACAGACATCTGAGGACAATGCACAGGATTTTTATACACATCTTCCTCATACGCTGTGTACACAGCAGAGGCACCTGCTTCAGAATGGCCCTTTTAATAGCTTTTGTTGACTTTTGGCCCCAGTATTTTTTTCAGATCTGGGCTCTGATGGCGGGTTTGTGTGCATTGTGCTCTCTCTCATCTCTGCCTTTTGTTCAGGCCGTCTAAGGTCTGGTGACTGGCACAATGTTTTAGTGTCTCCTTTCTTTCCCTGCCAAGCTCAGATTCTGGCAGCTGGGTAGTCAGAGCTGAGCAGCACCATGCTATTTCCCTGTGCCTCTTCAAGTTCCAGGGGGTGCAGGCAGAAAAGAAAGCCATCAGAGCTACCTATGAATGGCAGTCTGGGCTTTGATACTCTTGACTTCTTTTATCTGTGGTCTTTCAAACAAATCATATTGAGCATCAGCTTTACCCACAATTAAATGAGAAGCTGAGTTTAACAAGAGCACAAACGGAGATCACAGTGATGGCCAAGCAAAAAAAGATGTCGACCAACCCATTACAAACCTCGACAGTAGGTATCGATACCACAAAACGTAATATCCTAATGGTCTATATCTTTAACAAGATAAAAGCCTATTATATGCTTTGTACAAATGCTTTCTCTTCAGTCTAATTTGCTGCTAAGAACTTCCTGGAAGTTCTTCTTCCTAGAGAAGAAGAGTAGATGCAACGATATGGTTAGTACTTTCCTATTGATCAAGTAATCTTGTTTTTTGCTGTGTAAGACAGCACAGGTCCTGTGCGACTTGATCTAGGTGATCCTGCTGTGGCAGGGGGATTGGATGATCTTTCGAGGTCCCTTCCAATCCCTAATGTTCTGTGATTCTATGTTAAGGACAGTCCTGTTAAATGCACAAAATACTCTTCTCCATCTAGTCCAATCCCCCTGCCACAGCAGGATCACCTAGACCAAGTCGCACAGGAACATATCCAGGACAGTAAGAACTATCATTGTCCCAAAAGGAAGGCATGGATGACAGCAACATTGAGGTGGAGAAAACAGTAATGCTAGATGGTGACAATGATGGTCTGGATGGTAGTTCAGACTTATTGAACAAAATGCTCTGGGAAAAAAAACCACCAAAACAAGCAACAGATGCAAAACACCTTTAGAAAATTCCAAAAGCATGTAAATTCTAAATTGACATGTAAAGAGATTAAAATATGCCCAGCTCCCAAAGGCAATCCTGCTTTACATCACTAGCTGTCTCTCTGGGAGTGGAGGACACACCAATGTACTGTGAGGCCTGGGTTAATCATGAAGTTAATGCATACATTTGCTTAAAAGAGCCCAGAACCAAGGTCACAACTTCCCCACTTAGATAAATTCCATCTGACTCCCCAGGGAGGACAGAGAATTTAGACACATTAAAGAATCCCTAAATCACTGGAGCTGGAAGGAACTCAAGAGATCATCAGGTCTGACCACCCACCAAAGCAGGACTGCCTACAGCACATTGCACAGGGCTGCACGCAGGAAGGATTTTAATACCTCCATAGAAGGGGCCCACACAGCCTCTCTGGGCAGCCTGTTCCAGAACTTTATGGCTCATACAATAAATAAGTTTTCCTTCTTTGTAAATGAAACTTCTTGTGTTCCTTCTTGTGCCCGTTGCTCCTTGCCTGTCACCGGGCACAACAGAAAACAGTCTGGTACCATCTTCCTTACAGCCATGCTTCAGATACTTACAGGTGTCGATCAGGGCTCCTTTCAGTCTTCTCCAGGCTAAACAGTTCCAGCATTCTCAATCTTTTCTCATGAGAAAGATGGTCCAGCAGAGATGGTCCTCTGTCATACTTGTTGCCCTCTGCTGGACTCTCCAGTAGTTCCCTGTCTCGCTTGAACTGGGGAGCCCGGACCTGGACACAGTACTCCAGACGTGGTCTCATCAGGGCAGAGTAGAGGGGGGAGATAATCTCTCTAGACCTCCTGGCCACACACTTCTTAATGCACCCCAGAATACCATCAGCCTTCTTGGCAACAAGGGCTGCTGCCAAGTCAGCTCATTTTCACCAAAAACAGAGAAGCGTATTTTCCTTTTGCACTTCTCTACTTCAGCGTTCTTCCAAAATATTAGTTACTTAATTCCACAGTGATGCTGACATTCAAACTTTCCTACAATAAAAAAAACTTTCCATAGATGTTAATATGCTACTGAGTTCTGAAAACGCAGAGGCTGTACTGGAAAGCAGATGAACCCTGTCACAAAAGAGCTCTATCTGAAGCACAAAGGGTAAAGAATGAAAGATTAGGCTTAATAACACGGTTCAAAGATGCTTAAAGGTCAAGGGTACATTTAAAAGCTTTCCCCTTATGAGGAGAAAAGCGTTCCCCCCTTTGAAGTGTTGCTATCAAGCCCTTCTCAGAATTTTCTATGACCCAGCCCTTCCATTTTCTCTCATCGTGTTGAACGTCATCGAGCACTAAAAATTAGCGCTCACTACACTGACTCAGTGAAATCCTGCTGTAGCAAGACAGAACCCCAAACTGAAATAACCGCTTCCTCATTTTCAGGTCAAGTTTAATATAATTAAAACCCTGCCCAGGGGTGTTGTGGAGTCTCCTTCTCTGGAGACACTTAAAACCCGCCTGGACATATTCCTGTGTGACTGGATCTAGGTGATCCTGCTGTGGCAGGGGGATTGGACTGGGTAATCTTTTGAGGTCCCTTCCAATCCCTAATGTTCTGTGATTCTTCCTTCCCTGTCAAACATGGTCAACTGGCTGCTTGAGAGCTCTCCGTTCTCTGCAGGGCTCAGTCCTGCTTGCACAGCTTCTGTTTGAATATTCTCTTACTGTTCAGCATGTTTAATGACCAACTCAATTATTTAGAACTTACATATGCAATTTCCAACCATCTTGTGCTGCCTTGAAAACATCAGCTTTAATGATGGTACAAACAGGCAACAAGGTCAGATAGTCCATCCTTATCCCTGGAAGTATTTAAGAGTCCTGTAGACGAGGAGGTGCTTAGGGATACAGTTTATTGATGGACTTGTCAGTGTTGAGTTACAAATGAATTCTTGCTAAGAAGCTTTAGTATTTTAATTTAAATTACTATTTGATATTTTATTTTAGTTACTATGTAAATACCTCAATGCACAAGTGATAAACTTATAAACTTACAAACTTACTCATAAATTTACTTACAGACATAAACTAATGACTTATAAACTTAAACTTCTAACTTACAACTTGTAAACTTCTCACTTACAGAAACCAGAGAAGAGAACAAGCTGCTGTTCAGTCTCAGGCTGCCATTACACAGCTGCAGATGAGCCGTCTCCTGCTCTCTGGGTCATGAGCAATCCATTTCAGGATAGCCCTGAACACATTGTCCTCTTGGCTCACGCTGAGCCCGTCCATCTCAATGAGATCATTCAGTTCACGAATGGAGAGCTCTAGGAACTCTGTAGACCTTTTGGTCACCTTCTCAAATTGTTCCAGGATGTAGAGGTGCGCTGCTTCTCTGAGCGGAGGGCAGTGATAACTGCAAGAGAATTTCCAGATGTTGATGCAGTTCTCCAAGCACAGCTGGGATCTGAGGAAGTCACAACACAGCCTGATGATGCCTCTGATGCCGAGGTAGTCAGCTACAAAACATTCTCAGCTGTGACTTCACTGTCCCCACGTAGGCATAGACCACCATGAGGCTCATCATGTTGACTGAGATGCCGGGGATTTCATAGACTTCCTTGTCTGCTGGGTGCCAGTGGCTGGAGAGCAAGGTCCTGAGAGAAAGCAAAGCAGTGCTGGGGTAAGAAACAGCTCTGCTGCAGGAAACCCAGACCCTGTTGTCCCCTGTGCCTTTGTCCCTGGGCACCAGTTTGGGCAATAGCAGTAGCCATGCTGGGAGCCCCTGCAGTTTATTAGTTCATGTTTTACAGGCTGATGGATTGAAAAACGCGTCACAAGCTCTGGCTGTGGACAGAGAGAACAGGTTGAGGGTGTGGGGAATAGAAACCTCCCACCTGATGGCAGGTGAGCAAGGCTGGCCACTCTCCCAGCCCTGCCCTGAGTCTAGGAGTTAATCAGACCCTGCTTCCAGAGCTGCTGTTAGAGGCTGGATTAATTCTGGTGTCCAGAGGAGTCCAAGGCTATCTGTTAGTACTTCTGGAAGCCCTGGAGATACACTTGAGCTGTGTGTTCCAGACTAGGAAATCCTATTAGTTGCCATCCCCTCTTGTTTCAAGTGCTGACCTGAAGTAATGACTGCAGCCACAGAGGATGACCTTGTGAACCTTGAACTCAACACCACCCTTACAGTGCTCCTCTCACAGGTGGAGCTCATTGTAGATGGTGCCAGGGCTCCTGACCCACATCACAGGGCTCCCCTCACAGGTGAAGCTCATTGTAGATGGTGCCAGGGCTCCTGTCCCACATCACAGCGCTGCCCTCACAGGTGGAGCTCATTGCAGATGGTGTCAGCTCCTGCCTCACATCACCAGTGTGATGTTAACTCTCAGAACTGACCCAAGCTGTTCCAGAAACAAAACTGCCACCACAGTCCCAGATACAAGGAGAGGCCATTTATCATGACTAGGACCAGTCTCAGTTCCATCAGTTGGGCAAACTGGATCCTCAGATGACAAGTTCACCTTATGAAAGTCTCCAAGTGTCTTCCAACACCTGGTGTATGGTCTCAGTACCTTAAGAGTGGCTACATTGCTTTACCCAAAAGGATAAGCCATGAAGCCTTCAATATTCAGGTAATTTAAGAGAAAAAAAATGACCATCCCTGCTACAAATTGAGAAGTGCGTCCAGGGAACAGGGGTACCTATCTCACATAGGTAAGAAATCATCTCCCTTTCACCTAACTTACCGAGGAGAATGTTGCTGTTGGTGGAAAATTGAAGGTATTTGCTTAGGAATAAAAATGATTTTTAAAAATGTTATAGAAATTCTGTTGTGGTAAATTCCTGGGTACATGGGGACAAGGCTCACTCTAGAAGCCAGACTAACAGACCAGCACATGACTGAGATGACAGAATCACAGAGCACTAGGGATTGGAGGGGACCTCAAAAGATCATCTAGTCCAGTCCAAGAGTCAATGATGCCCTTATGAGGAAAGGCTGAGGGAGCTGGGTCTCTTGAGCTTGGAGAAGAGGAAACTGAGGGGTGACCTCATTAATATCTACTGATATGTGAAGGGTGGGTGTCAGGAGGATGGAGTGAGGCTCTTCTCAATGTCATCTAGTGATAGGATGAGGGGCAATGGGTGTGAGCTGGAATATAGGAGGTTCCACATAAATATGAGAAGAAACTTCTTCCCAGTGAGGGTGATAGAGCACTGGAAGGGGCTTCTCAGGGGACTTGTGGAGTCTCCTTCACTGGAGACGTTTAAGACCTGCCTGGATGTGTTCCTGTGCGACTGGATCTAGGTGATCCTGCTGTGGCGGGAGGATTAGACTGGATGATCTTTTGAGGTCCCTTCCAATCCCTAATGTTCTGTGATTTCATGACACTGCTGTGTCACACATTTGCATCTGTGTAGTTACAGATAGGTGATGTTTCTAGAAAACTTCTGTCTCTTCCTTCTTTTTCAGTTTTCAGAAACAAAAGGACATCACTATGATTTAAGGCTTGAAACCTTTCTTTGTGTGAGCTAACTTACCCACTTCTCCTCTTCCTTCTAGCATCCTGGAGTATTTCTCATGGGGAAGATGTACACGACAACTCTTTCCACACCTGGAAACTGACAAGAAAGATGACAAACTGTCATTTCCAAAAAACTTTTCCTTTGTTCTTGATGGCCTGAAGGAAGAACTGCTTCCTCCTGAAACCAGCAGAACTGCTTTTGTTAGAAGTTTACCATGTAGTCCTTCAGCTCCCCAGGACTCATTTGAGCTTCTTTTGGCCTGAGGTATTTTTTCCTTCTTTGGGACTGGGGGAAGAAGTTTGGTTTAGGTTTTTTTTTTTACCTTGCTTTCTCCTTCATCCCTTTTTTCTTTCTGTCTTTCCTTTTCATTGAGTGTTTTGATGATTTATGCGTGTTGAGATACAGGATTCACCTGGGAATGCCTGTTGCTGTTCAGATGCCTGGAGGTAAAACCTTTTGTAGGGAGTTGCTGAAGTTGCTGCTAAAATCATTGTAATGGTGTGTTCTTCTTCTCTCCAACTTTAATCATTTCTGATCCAGTTGGAGGCATTATCCTGATAAAGAAAGCTTGTCTCCTGCCTGAGCTACCTTGAACTTGTATATGCACTGGATTCTTTTTGAGGATTTAGTGACTCAAGAGGTGTGGGCAGAACAAGTGCCATAAAAACTGAGGCAAAAAAGTTGTTGAGAACCTCAGCCTTCTCCATGTCAGTTGTTACCAGATCCTTCTTCTTAAATTATGAGAAGCAGCGCCGTTTCTTTTGCCTACCTCTTCTGACTAATCTACCTGAAGAAACCCTTATCGTTCTTCTCTTGTCTTGACAAATTTAACTCTAGCTTTCCCAATCATCCCTCTTTTCAGTTTTCTATAGCCTTTCACAGAATCACTCTGGTTGGAAAAGACCCCTGAGATCATCAAGTCTGACCATCTGCCCTACCTCACAAGTTCACCCCTAAACCACGTCCTGCAACACCTCATTCAAACGATCTTTAAACACATCCAGGGATGGTGACTCAACCACCTCCCTGGAAAGCCCATTCCAGTGCCTGACCACCCTGCCTGTGAAACAATTTTTCCTAATGTCAAGTCTAAACCTACCCTATTGTAGCTTGAACTCAGTCCCTCTTGTTCTGTCACTAATTACTTGTGAGTAGAGACCAGCACCAAATTCCCCACAACGTCCTTTCAGGTAGTTGTAGAGAGTGATGAGGTCTCCTCTCCGATGAGATCTTTGCAAAGAAAGCTGCTGTCACAGCCTTTGTGTGTTTCTCTCAGCAAGGACCGTTGCTCGGCTGTTTGCACGAGGACTCCAGGCAGTCCCAGAGAGACTGTATATAAGTAGGTTTAAAACCTGCCTAGGTATGTTCCTGTGCGACTTGGTCTAGGTGAACCTGCTGCGGCATGAGGATTGGACTAGATGATCTTTCAAGGTCCCTTCCAATCCCTAATGATTCTAAGAGTCTATGATTATATATAGGCTATAATATGTATTACAGTATATAGTGTATATATACATACATATATATAGATAAAAAATAGCTGGCTCTATGATCTACAAGTATTTTCCATCCTAAATGATTCAACGATAAAAGATGCTTAGATGTAGTGTTGGGGGATCTGGTTTAGGGGTGAATTTGTAGAGAAGGGGTCACAGTTGGACTCAATGATCCCAAGGGTCTTTTCCAACTCGGATGATTCCATGAGTCTATGATTCTGAAACTACTGAGAGACTGACTTGAAGATGCTGTAGTTTTCCTCCACAATGTGATCTTTGTGAGCATGGATTACCTTTTAGTCACGCTCAGAGATGCCAGAAGGCATGAATTCCAGTCACAAGATCCGAAAATATGATGTCACATAGAATCACAGAATGTTAGGGATTGGAAGGGACCTCGAAAGATCATCCAGTCCAATCCCCCCACCACAGCAGGATCACTTAGATCCAGTCGCACAGAAACATATCCAGGACAGTTTTAAACATCTCCAGTGAAGGAGACTCCACAACATCCACGGGCAGCCTGTGACATGCTGCTATTAACCTATTGCAGTAGTGAGAAGTAATGTTTAAATACAAAGATTATCATTTGGTGCTCCCCCTGAAGCACGATTAGTAATCAACTGTCTTTTCTGTGTAAGAAACTATCTGTAGAGCCTAGAGGCTCTTTTGTTCCCTGAAAGAAAACATAGTGCTTCTTCCTGCAAAATACAGTCATAGCACTGCTGATCGTGAGCTTACTCTAAATAAGAAATCATTCCCTATCATCGAAAATCCTCATCCAATTTAATTCTAAGCACTGAAAACCAACAGTAGTTAAAAGTGCCGTTGTCTCGGCTGAAGCAACACATTTTGGTAGTAAACAAGCTCGAATGGTTGAATTAAGCAGCTGTATCTATCTAATCCTCTCTGATCTTCAAATTGCTTCTTTCACTGCTTTTTTCAGTGGAGCACACAAAGACATTAGTGGGCTCTTTAATCTGGCGGTTAAAACCATAACAGTGCAAAATGGCTTGAAGTGGAAGAAAATAAAATTCAAATTGGAATCACAGAATTACAGAACATTAGGGGTTGGAAGGGACCTCAAAAGATCAGCCAGTCCAATCCCCCTGCCACAGTAGGATCACCTAGACCAAGTCGCACAGGAACATGGCCAGGTGGGTTTTAAACATCTCCAGTGAAAGACTCCACAACTCCCCCGGGCAGCCCCTTCCAGTGCTCTGTCACCCTCACCGTGAAGAAGTTCCTTCTCATATTGATGTGGAACCTCCTCTGTT
>JAOXOE010031515.1:0-10614 GCA_028565055.1 Phoeniculus purpureus
CCAGTATAGGTTGGGGACTGACCTGTTGGAGAGCAGTGTAGGAGAAAGGGACCTGGGGTCCTGGTGGACAGCAGGATAACCATGAGACAGCAGTGTGCTTTTGTGGCCAAGAGGGCCAACAGCATCCTAGGGTGGATCAGAACCAGGGTGGATAGCAGATCGTGAGTGGTTCTTCTCCCCCCTCTACTCTGCACTGGTGAGACCACATCTGGAGTATTGTGTCCAATTCTGGGCTCCTCATTTCAAGAAGGACACAGAGCTGCTGGAGGCAGTCCAGTGTAGAGCAACAACGATGATGAAGGAAGTGGAGCACCTCCCTGATAAGGAGAGAGTGAGGGAGATGGGTCTCTTTAGTTTGGAGGAGACTGAGGGGTCACCTCACTAATGTCTATAAATATTTGAAGGGTGGGTGTCAGGAGGATCAAGTCAGGCTTTTCTCAATGACATCTAGTGACAGGATGAGGGGCAGTGGGTGTAAGGTGGAACATAGGAGGTTCTACATAAATATGAGAAGGAGCTTCTTCACAGTGAGTGACAGAGCAGTGGAACGGGTTGCCCAGGGGAGTTATGGAGTCTCCTTCACTGGAGACGTTTAAGATCTGCCTGGATGTGTTCCTGTGTGACTTGATCTAGCTGATCCTGCAGGGGATTGGACTAGATGATCTTTCGAGTTCCCTAATGATTCTATGATAAAGAGCTAATCTGAGCTGTAAAGCTCAGGGGATGTTTTGGCTGGAGCAAGCACAAGACAGCGAGTTTCAGAATATTCAGACGAGACAGGAAGACAAATAGCAGGATCCCAAAACTGGACTTGGGAAGAGTGGTGTCATGGCTTGACATATGAAATTTTGAGGTTTTGTGCTTTTCTGCATAAAAAACCATTTTTCATTATTTTTCAGCTGTGCTTTCTCCTATTCTTTGCCCCGCCCAGAGGCAAATGGTGTGGCCAGAGGGTAGGGATAAGCTGGTCTATAAAGCAGTGCAAGCTTCCACATCTTGGGTTTGGAACTCATGCTTTCTTGGGAGACAGAACTTGGGGCAGACACTTCCCGTGGCTCTACCAGGCAATCTCAACCTTGTGGTGGGTGTAGCCTGAACACAGCTTTCTGCCACGGTATGGTGCTAACATGACCAGTGCCAATTTCCCTTTCTTCTTGCCATGGCTGTGGCAGCCACGTGGAGACCTCTTTCTTGCCTTTGTGTCTGGCCATGGGACTGAGGTGGGACTGATAAGCTATTAAGAAGCTATGTCACAGCTCTGCTACAAACTGAGGAACTGAGAAATGCTTGAGTAAGCGGGAGAAAAGAAGCCCTGAGGAGCATTAGAAGTCTCCTTCATGCTTGGCTGGACTCTGTGTGTGCCAAAGAAGCAGAAGGGACTTGTGATCTCTTAAACTTTTGGCAGAAAGAGAAATACTGGGTTTTTGAAGTATATCAGAGATGCTGTTTTCTGCCTGAGGATCACACTCATCCAACTGGCATTTATCAGCCATGCCACGCTGGTGAAGGCTTCACAGAAAGCTGCCGTAAGCCACCGCCATAAGCTGATGCGAGCTGCCATTGCCGCTAACTGCCATAAGCCACTGTTGTTGCTGAAAAAGCAAAAAGAGGAAGATAGAGATGGTGGGTGGTTGGAAAAGGGACTTTTCCATGTTATGCAGAGCAGGGAAGAAGCCTTTTAAGTGTCCCAGGGTGGAGGGGTGGCTGTTATCCTCTGTTGTCACAGCATATGCTCTTTTCCCCAGGGACCTGAAGCCAAAGACCACTATGTTATTTTCTCTCATTTTCCTCAGAATGCGTGTAAGAGTGTTGTGATGCAGTTTCTGTTTGTTTTATTTTTACTTATTTGCATGTTTTTCCTTTCTTTTTCTTAGTTGTGGGTTCAGTGAAGTTGCTTCATTGCCTAATAAATTCTGCTCAAGAGGTGTGTGTTTAAATTCCCCCCATCAACCCAAGGACTGATCACGGCTGTCTTTTCAGCCCAGAACAAGCAGATTTTTACTTCCTCTGCTTGGGTTGGTGCCGTGGAATGTAGTCCTGGAGTGAATAAGGCTCCAGGAAAGCTTGTTGATTTTCTCATAGCATGTCATCAAAGCTCAAAAGTGGTCTACCCTGATAAGTGGGAGGTTAATCAAAGGCAGCAGGATGCCTGCACACGTAAACAAGAAGCTCTTAACAGAAGTCATAAATTGAAAGATAAAGAATACAAAATGTGGAAATGAGGTCAGGTGACCCAGGAGCCATGCTGAGCATGCAAGCGTGGGCTGACGAAACCAAAGCCCACCTGGAGCTGAGTCTTAGAGGGGATAATAAAAGCTACATGAAAGGCTTCAAGAGGTGTAACAGAAGGAAATCTAGGGAAAAATGTGGGCCTGCTTGTGCACTGGGATATGGAAGGACAAAAGATTTTGAAAGGGCTGAGGTATCAAATGCCTTCTCCACCTAGTTAGGTGGCGTTAATGATAGACTTAATGAAAAGAAATTTCATTTTGATCGTTAAACATCCTTTATTTTTGTGTTTTGGGGTTTTTTTCAGTAAATTGCTTTTGCTCCTAGTTAATATTTCTGTTGTTACATTTAAAATACTGTGCAATTGCAAAATTGTCTGCTAGAGCTGGTGTTACGCTTTGCTGTGTCAGACTGGGTCAATAAGATCTGTTGTTCTTGTTGAGGGTGTTTTTGTTTAGGATCCCTACAGAGAAAGTAAGTGCAGTCTTGACAGTGGTTTCTTTCTGATCTATACAGAAATTTGAACAATTTGTTAATTGTGGGATAATATTATGTGTGTGTTACAGTTTTCTTCAACTGCACATACTTTGATTTGGCAAAGACAACAACATTGACATTGCTGGACAGACCTGTATCGGTTAGTCAATGTGACCTTTTCAAAGAACATCTGAAAAAGATGTACCCTGTAATTAACACATAACACTACCTTTATAAACATATTTTTCATTATCACTTTGATAATGAATTTTAGGTCCAGCAGCTCCCTATTTAAACACGCAGGTCTTCTGGCTTCCTTCCTTGACTTCTTTCCTGTTGGAATGCTCTTTTCTTGTGCTTCAAAAAAGTGCTGTTTGAATGTTAACCAGGTATCTTGGGCCCCCTTTACATGCCAGCACCCTGTCCTATGGGATTTCCCCTAGCAATTGCTTGAAAAGGCCAAAGTTGGTCCTCCTGAAGTCCAGGGTTGTGATTCTGCTATCTATTGTGTTCCTACCACATGAGACCCCAAACTCCACCATCTCATGGTCACTGAAACCAAGGCTGCCCTCAAACTTCACTCTTTCAACCAGACCCTCCTTGTTGATGAGTACTCCTCTGCTAGTGGGATCCTCTACCGTTTGCATCAGGAAATTGTCACCAATGCACTTGAGGAGCCTCCTGGACGGTGGATGGCTGGCTGAGTAGGTCTTCCAGCAAATATCAGGGTAGTTAAAAACCCCCATGATAACCAGGGCCTGTAGCTGTGAGGCTGCTGTCAGCTTCCACTATAAGACCTCATCAACTTCTTCATTCTGATCTGGAGTCCTGTAATAGACACCCATGACAGTATATCCCATGGCAGCCTGCCACTTCATCTGCACCCACAAACTCTCAACTCTCTCTTCATCCATCCCTGGACAGAACTCAAGACATTCCAGTTGCTCTCTCATGTAGACAACAACTCCATCACCTCGCCTTGCTGTGTGGCCATCCATGACCACATTCCAGTCATGTGAGCTGTCTCCACAGGTCTCTGTAATTGCCACCAGATCATAATCACCTGACTGGACACAGATTTCTAACTCCTCCTACTTATTCCCCATGCTGCCTGCCTTGGTATACAGGCATTTTAGGGAGCGAGCTGAGCGCTCTGATTTCACCCTAGCACAGCAAGAGGCCACCTGGTTTTCATTAAGAACAGAGCTCTGGCCCACTGATGCTCACCCATAAACAATCCCACCCCCCTTCAAATCTAGTTTAAAGCCCTCTGAATAAGCCCTGCCAATTCCTGCCCCAGAACCCTTTTTCTTCTCTGAGATAAACCATGTGGACCTGTAAGATCTGGTGTCTTACAGAATCAATCATTATCAAAGAATGCAAAGCCCTGCCTGTAACATCAGTCTGATAGCCAGGCATTAATGGACTGAGTCCTTCTATTCCAGCCCAAAATGGAAGTAATGACGAGAATAAAATTTGTGCCACTGACTCTTTACCAGACATCCCAAAGCTTGGAAATCTTTCTTCATTCCCCTCAGGCTACAGAATACAGCTTCCTGACCACCTGTCTGGAAGATCAGTAGTGAGTAATAGCTGATCTCACCAGGTTACAGAGCATCCCTGATTCGGGCTCCAGGTAGACTGCATACTTTCCTGTGATGAGGGTCAGCTCTGCATATTGGGACCTCATTCCCTTTCAGGAGCAAGTCTCCAATAACTAGGACTTTTCTCTTCTTTGTGGAGGTGGTCATGATACTACTGGAAAATTTTCAGGATTTATATGACATTACTAGAACTTCCAGTATGGGTTCCCTGTCCTCTATGTCATTATTAGACTGGCTGTATTCCAGCAGGGGCTTATATCTGTGTCTCAGAGGCAATTAAGGAGGTGAGGCAGGGAAAGGCGGTACTCGCTTTCTGCTATGGCCCTTCACGTGTCTCCACTCACTCCTTCTACTCCATCTAGGCTTCTATCCTCCATCTGAGGGGTTCAGGATACTTGGGCCCCTTGTTTCTAGTTCTTATTTGGCTCTGGTTTGTCCATACTGGCTCCACCAGTCTACCTCTATTTTAGCCTCTCCAATTATCCTGAGCCTTTCTACTTCCACTTGTAGCTTTTCAGCCTCATCTTACAGATGTGCCGCTAGGTTAAGCAGCTAATCTACCTGCTTACACACTACACAGCCAGAAAAACTCAAAAGAGTATTAGATTCCTGGAAGCCTGTCACATGCTCTGCCTCATCTTGTTGGGGGACCTCTGTTTGAGTTCCCACATCCATATGCAGTGGTTAACGTAGCCTGGTCTTCCTCTGCTGCCGCATTGTTACCCTTTTTTTATTTTTATTTTTTTACCCCCTGGCAGCTGAAGCGGCTAGCGCTCTTGCTGCTGTGTGCGGTCTGAGCACAACTTCTGGCTTTGCCTCCCTTAAAGAGGTCCGGGTTTGCTGCAGTGTTTGCCCGGCTAATGCCAGGAGAGTACCCAAACCTCAGCGACTGACTCCCAGCTCTAGTATAACAAGCACTGTCTTACATCTTAATGTACCAACATTTGGGGGAAAACGGATACAAAACCCCCGGTGTTGTGTGTGGAAAACTGATTTTTTTTTTTTTCCAGTTGAAATGAAATGATTATTTAAGGGCTTATCCAGTAATTTAGATGGGATAGGTTCTATTGATGAAAACATAGCATCAGCGCAGCACATTTTGTTTTAACTTTCTTTTGGAGAAAGACTACATTTTTTTCTTAGACTATTTTTTATTAATTGGGGAGAAATGGACACATTTTCTGCGACTCCATTTTTACTGGGTTTGATTGCAGTTCTCTGGATAAAATTTCACTTTTGTCTAATTACAGAATTCTATTACTCTGACCTGTGAACTTTCCGAATCTAAACAACTATTGGTCCTAAATTGAATGGAACAAATATTCATTCACCTAAGTAGTCTGATTCATCCTGATAATGGTACAAGGACAGGCATACTTCTGCTACTGCAGAAATGCCATTTGGAGACCTTGTGGAAAGAAACAGCCATAGGTAATCCATGTCTGTGGTTAATGTGGATTATATTTCCACTATATAAATCCTCTAATTTTCAAAACTCGAATTCTAGTCCCACAAAAAATGGAGTCCTTTTGGTTTTTTTGAGTGATAGTTAAATCCTTAGGGAAAAATAAAGCTTCTTAAACTGTAATAATGTAAAATGTGAGAAGAATTGGTGTTGCTGCACCGACTTCAGCTTAGCAGGGACAACAGACGCATTAGATGAGACACTGAAGTTCTCTATAGTGTTGCAAAAATTTTGAAGAGGTCATTTCTGGCATGTGCAACAGTTATAGTTTTTAAAATCATAATTCAGTTTCCTTTTATTTCTGTAACGTTTTTTAACATTGTAATTGAAGAATCATTTGCGTATTGAAGGTAGTGAAATTCAACTAATAAACTTTCAGTTGAACTTTTAAGAATACCCATGCCTTGTGGAATAGAGTACTGCGCCTAGAGGATAAATCTTATGAGGAAAGACTGAATGAGCTGGGGCTCTTTAGTTTGAAGAAGAGGAGGCTGAGAAGAAAACCTCACCACTCCCTACAACTATCTGAAAGGACACTGTAGAGATGTTGGTGCTGGTCTCATCTCACAAGCAGTTAGTGATAGAACAAGAGGGAATGGGTTCAAGTTGCAACGGGTAGGTTTAGGCTCGATGTTAGGAAATTTTTTTCACAGAAGCTTGGTCAAGCACTGGAATGGGATGCCCAGGGGTGTGGTTGAGTCGCCATCCCTGGACGTGTTTGGATGAGGTGTTGGATGAGGTTTAGGGGATCGTTTGAGGCCACATCCAATCCCTAATGTTCTGTGGTTCTGTGAACTTGTAAGGTAGGGTAGATGGTTGGACTCAATGATCCCAGGGGTCTTTTCCAACCAGAGCGATTCTGTGAGTTTCCTATGTTATGTACTGGCAAGCAGCATTCTGAATCGGTCCCCTGCCAGCCCATGTCAAGCCCGTGGGATGCTGAAGGGATCACTCAGTAACATAGATGAAGACAAAATATATAATCAGAATTTTTGTGGATATGAGCAACGTGGCCTTAACATCTGCAGGTCTAGATTATACTTTAATATTAAAGTTTGTTAATTTACAGATCTTAACATGTTATTAAATATAAACATATTGTATATCAATATTGCTTAATCAATAGAATTAAAAATGTAAAGAAATAGTAACCAAATTATTAATTAAATATTAATTAGGCCATTAGGATTATGAAACATAATTACCTTATAATGTTGAGAATATAAACTTGTAAAAGTTGGTGTTTGTTGCATTGGTGATTTTCTCATTAAGGCTTTGCAGAAAAATAAAGAATAATAATCATGGAAGATTAAATAATATTGTACAAATTAGTTTTATAATTAGTTAGAGAATGGTATTTTCAGCTAAGAGTTTATGTGAATTGACTAAACTGAGCAAGTAAAGAGAGTGTGATCACCAGGAGATATTGCATTCTGCAGTTCAGCTACAGCCAAGTAATTTATAGTATTCTGTGGTGAGGTGTTGTCCTCATAACTACTCCATTGGCAGATTCAGGCATTTAGCTTTTCCTTTAACAATATAAATGTCACTTGGAATGGTAATAAATACTGGCAAATCCTGAAAATATCAGATTGGTTCTATAATTCAAATACCTGTTAAACATTAATGACATCTCAAGGTTTTGTGTGAACACTTTAAGATAAACAGCCTTCTGCCAGCCTCCTGAAACTATTTTTGTTTAATACAAACCTTTCACATATATATGTGTACTTGTGCTTGATTTTGTGCATGTAGTGTTATTGCCTTTCAGATGGTAATTTTTATTACTTAAGTTAATTATATTAAATAAGGCAGCACTAGATGAAAAAAATGGAATAAAAATGAATAATGGAATAAAAATGGAATAAAAAGAATTAAACTAGCAAACTAGAAGCTGAATGTCTCTTGACCAGACAACCCTCTCTGCATTGCTGCAGAAATTGTTTCTGACACAGAGACATGCATCCTCTCCTCCTGGTACATGTTCCGTGCTGGTGTTGGAAAGAGCAATATAAGACTTCAAGTTTGTATCACTTTCTTGTAGGAGAGACTGTATATGTAATATCTTCATTCGTTACATCAAAAGAGAATAAATAGGTATACAGACATATTAAATATGAGATAAATTGTAAAAATACATATTAAATATGCTTACCATAAATATAAAATAAATTCCTGAAGCTGACTGCCACATGTATGTAGAGAATCTTTTTTAAGATATTTATAATTAAGAAATGTCTTCACTTGCTAGCTTTTAATCAATGATAAGATGGCTGGTACAGGGGGATCAATTCAGTGAATCAAAAAGATATTTGTTTCCAGATTCTATTCATTATGAATTTTATATCAGAGACTTAGCAGACTAGAATGGAAAGATGAAGTATCTGCAAGCTTTCCCTTAGTGTGTCAACAGAGCTTCATCTACCCTGATTAGAGAAAAATCTCTCAAAACTTTAGCTGATTCATTCACAGTACTATTTTTAGTAAGAAATTCTGATTGTATTTTGTCCTTCAGGTTCTGCAAGTCTAACATTTCATTTATATAAGCTGCAGAATACACTAAATATTCACTTAAACAGATGTAAATCCATTCTGATTTTGTTCTATCCCAAGTGCCTATGTAACATGTACCAGCATTTTTGCAAATTAATTCCTTTTGCAAATTAACTCCTTGTACGCTAGAAGAGAGTTCGATGCAGGAATACCATAAACAAACATGATTTCACCAAATCCAGAACAGCACCAAATGTATGTTCTGCTTTGAAGTATCATAGTTCAGCAATTTCACTTTTCTGTATTTCACTTAATTCAATATGGACATTTACAATAACAGTGTTGCTTGGATATTCAGTCTAATATGAACCTTTTATCTCTGTGAGTTTGATTGCCTGGGTTAAAAGCTTATATAAGTGCCAGAGTTCAATGTAATCATTTATTTCTGCTTTTCCAGCTGAACAATAATCTGTGAAAGGTTAAAAGAAAGATAATGCAACATGAAATGGTTGGGGCAGTTTCATATGGTGTTACTATTACAGCTCTGTTCTTGTACTGATTACTTTGAAAGAGGTACCATTTAATAGTGAAAGAGTACTAAATCCTGACTGCTAAAAAAAGAACGAATATGCAAAGGAAAACTCACCATCTTCAGCATTAAGTGCAGCCAGTAGTCAGAGAAAACTAAAGAATTAAGTTCAGCTTTTGCATATGACACATGGAGTAGACAATAGTTACTACACTCCTGAGAACCTCCTCTAATCAGCTCTCTTCACAACATATGAACGATGACCAGCCCTGTGGTAAAACTGATTCATAAACCTTGGCCAGACTACAACAACCTACAGACAGCTATTGTTTGTGTTTTCCTTTAGGCAGTTTGGTGATTGGTGATTTGCTCTATAAAAAGCCACTTCCTGAAGCTCAACAATGGTACACAAGTCAGTGTAGGGACGATGGTCTTTAATGAGGCTAAGTGTTGCTTTTCTGTGTTCAAGAGTAAGGTAGATCCACAATCCCATGGCTTGTGTATGCCAGGATCCTTTTAATGACTCTTGTTTTGCAAACTAGATTCATCTTAACACTGCATGTTTCATCTATTTCATCAGTCACCCTATTCTGTATGTTATGAAATATAAAACCAGCAAGATGTTCCTTGATACTCTTACATGATTATAAAAGCTGTGATTTTTGATCAGTGATTATAATCCTGCCTGAAAGAAGGAATTATCTGAGGATACCACTCAAACAGTACTGCAGCAGCTATATCAAAAGTAATATTCCAAAACATAACAATTATCTTTGTTCAGTAGAAATTTAGTTTCTTAGTTTCTATTGAATTTCCTTTCCTTAAACATAGTCAAGCCTACCAATTATCTGTATATACTTGCAACCACAGTGTTCTCCAAAATATTTCAGTAACTGACACCTAACATGTTTTGAATAGCTTTCTAGCTGTGTGGAAGAATTGGGTTGTGTTCCCCCCCCCCGACTTATTTATTTAAATAGGAAATAAGATGCTAATATTCTACTTTGATTCTTTTTTAAAATAATAACTTAAGAGAAATAAACCTTACAAATAGGCAGCAGTTTCTCTTTTAGTAACAATTTAGAAATTTAGCTGAGGTAAATACAGAACTTCATGATTATGACTTTGATTTGATGTTGTCTACTGAAGGGGAGTTGAAACTGAAAATTTGTTTTCCTTCAAAAAGAAACTTGCTTGTACAACTGATGCATAAAAAATTTAGAATACACTTAAATGTTCACATAACTATCACTATGTTGTGAATATATTTCCAAAGGGATATTACATCTCAAAGTTTAGGACCTGGCATTTATCTGTCTTTTCTCCTATAAAAGTTACGTAGCCATCAGCTTAAACCTTCTCAGCTTCTTTTTCTGCTTCGTATCTATCACAGTTTTCTTTCAAATTTTTGATCCAATTAACCAACTGACAAGTTCTGCTTCTTTCTGTCATAAAAGGAAGTATCTTTCTGTACATCTTTCTATTGATTTACAACCTCAGAGAATCACAGTCATGACAACTTTAGTACTGTGTTTGCTGACAAACCATTCTAAGATTTTGGACCAAACCCTCTGAAATCTCTTTTCTCATTCTGTAAATACATTTCCCATCACATCTTCCTGATATGATTAAGAGCTTTAGTGATTTGTTCACTTCCCCATACAGAAAGGCTACTTCTTATACCATAAATAGTTTAACTCTGTCTTTTGTTTTTATACACATGGAATGAATTATATGCATAAAATATGTAGGAATTGTTTTCCAATTACTACATATTAATCTACGTGAACAACTTCTTATAAAAGAAACAAATAATG
>JAOXOE010031516.1:0-11871 GCA_028565055.1 Phoeniculus purpureus
TAGGGATTGGAAGGGATCTCAAAAGATCATCCAGTCCAATCCCCCTGCCACAGCAGGATCACCTAGACCAAGTCGCACAGGAACATGGCCAGATGTGGCAAACTGTTACAAATCTAAATTCTACAGCCATAAATACGGCAGCAAATAATCTTTTACACCCCCCTCTTGCCTTCCTCATCTCTGAAATGTATTTGAAACACAATTACTGTGTTTAATGATTCAATTTGTGAAGACTTTGTCACTAGGACAATGAAAGTGGCTCAAGTGTGATAAAGCAAACATACCAATAAACCTTGTTTTTATTGATTTGTAGGAAACTCAATTGTCTGGGAGAAACAGAGAGAGCTGACATCACCCCCTGGTCCCACTGGAATGCAGTGATAAGTGTCAGCCTATTTTTCTTACAGGCAATTTCTCTGGCTATGCGATGTCTGGCTGCAAATTTAAAGTAAATGACATTCCACAATCTGGTAGGGATGGGAGGTGAAGTATGTGTTATTTGTTTTAGCATTTAAAACAATTTTGTGTCTGAAAATTTCTCCGGTGTCTAGACAAGATGTATTACTTGCCTGCTGAAAATATTAAGATTTTGTACTGTACCGTCGACACAGCGACTTTCATAGTAAATATAGAGATTCAATTGGAGACTTTTTACAGCATATTATATTATTATTACTGCTGGGGGAGCCAGATTAAATCTAATTCGGGTAGTCAAACATAGTGCTGCTCTGTGCATGCCATGTTGTCATAGCATTTTTTAAAAGCCTCTTAAGCATGTTCGTGTAAATCTTGTGCATTTTGTGGTCTTTCAGCACAAACGCAGCAGCACCTCCAATGGAGAATCGTGAGGGGTGGCTGTGCACACAAACCGCAGTTTGGTCACAAGAGCAAGAGGAGCAGTGTCTGGTATTTCCAGCTGCTTTATCCTACATGTTCCTTTACTTTTCCTGCTCTATTTGAAAATGTGGGTCAGGCAATTTTAGGAATACAAATACCTGCCACTGCATAGAACAATCTTGGGTAAAGGAATCTGGGCTTCAGTTTCTGATTCTTCAAGGGAATTGGACTAGATGATCTTTTGAGGTCCCTTCCAATCCCTAATGTTCTGCGATTCTGTGGTAGCTGTGCTCTGCCTCAAGCAATTGCCTCAGTAGTAGCTTGTGTTACATTTTCCATTGTTGGGTTTGAACATGGCTCAGCAACGTCTAGACCTTAGTCTGACAGAAGCAAGACAGGTCTTCTCTGCTCCCGGCTAAATGTCAAGGTCTGCGTCACCCCATTCCTTAAGGCGATCACCCCATGTGATCGCCCGTGAAAATCCCATTGACACTGGGTTCTTCATTCTAGGACATCTGCAATGAGGTGCTTCTTGGTTTCTGATTTTACAGAGATGGTCTGTAAAGAGCCAATGCTAGGGACTGGCAGGAACCCATGCTGTTCCCCCTGAAGCTGGGAAAAAGCATTCTTGGATCTGGGAAAGACTGGGTCCTGGTCACTTGTCTTCTAGCTTCTATGCAGTGTTGATGTTGCCACTGCAGTTACAAACTCAGTTATTACAGAAAAATAAACTTCCTCTATTTAACAGTTTCTGACCTAAACAATTATATTCACCTGCCCTCACCCAGCTGTAGCTGCTCAATATTGTAATGGAAAGCTTAATGGTGGCCCTCGTGTACCCTCACTGCTAATTCTATCCAAGCAGCTGCACTGAACCTCTGGTGAACTCGGCAGACTGAGAATCCCTGGCAAATCCAGTACTGTGCCTCTACCACGACTGCCTTCAAGTCCATTGCCTTTCTCCCCTAGCTTTTCTGGAACAACTTTATTTCACGCTCTCTTGTCCTCATCAGGCTCTGTCTCTGAAATCACTAGAACCTGATTACATGTCACTTGCATTTGGAGTTCTCCCTCAACTACTCTAAGCAGGACTGAGCCTAGAGGAACTATTCATAAACTTGATTGTTTTAACTTAACTAACCTCTTGCCTGTTTACTAGCTACATAAGGTTTATGTAGCTGAGTAGGTTTAGGCTTGATGTTAGGACAAAAATTTTTCACAGAAAAGGTGGTCAGGCACTGGAATGGGCTTCCCAGGGAGGTGGTTGAGTTGCCATCCCTGGATGTGTTTAAAGATCTTTGGATGAGGTGTTGAGGGATCTGATTTAGGGGTGAACTTGTAAGGTAAGGTAGATGGTTGGACTCGATGATCCCAGGGGTCTTTTCCAATCAGAGTGATTCTGTGATTCTGTGATATATTTTTAGTAGAAAAGCTGTTTCTTAGAAAATATTGTTTAAATCTTTGAACCAGTGAAGACCAATGGGTAAAGCAAACATTAGAAATATTCTTGATTTCCTACATGAAAAGTATTGAGAAGGTTCTGTTCTGATCCCTCATAGAGCAATTTGTGATACTGTCACTTAATCTCCAATCTCTGTGTGTTACCATGAATGAGGAACCTCTGCACTTTTAGGAAGGCTGCATTTCATGCTTTTGGTAATACTGTAACTGAACACTAAACACTGTGATTCTTTAATGAAACTGAACAAATCTAATGATGCTACCTTTAGTCAAATGCAAGATTATCTTGAGTTAAAAATTGACAAGAGTATTTTAAGGAAAAATATTTGCAACTACTTGTTTCCTCATTTAATCTGCTCAGGGTATGTTACCTAAAGGGTGCAGTTTGTACTGAGTAGAATAAAAGAATCATAGAATAGTTTGGGTTGGAAGGGCTTTTCAAGGTCAACTAATCCAACCCACTAGTGGAACAATCTAACTGTGGATTTTCAGTTTCTAAAGAATGTAAAACCTGTCATTGTTATATAGCTTGTGTTCTATATGCAGCATTTCTCAAGGCACGTATATAATAGCATATCCATCAACATGGATAGGCAATAGGATTCTTTTTCTTGGCATTTAAATGTGATACAGATCAGTTATGAGGGTAATTGAAAACGATCAGTAGTTAACTATCAGCAGCCAGTTACTCAGTAACTTGAAACTGTGCTATTTATTTGGGCATAAACAGAAGTTTGATTGTATGTTTTTGCTAGCCAAGCTCATTAAACAAGTAAAACGTCTGTAGGAAAGGAAGACCGAGGGGTGACCTCATTAATGTTTATAAATATGTGAAGGGTGAGTGTCAGGAGGATGGAGTCAGGCTCTGCTCAGTGGCAACTAATGATGGGACAAGGGGCAATGGGTGTGAGCTGGGACAGAGGAGGTTCCGCATCAATATGAGAAGGAACTTCTTCCCAGTGAGGGTGACAGAGCCCTGGAAGGTGCTGCCCAGGGGGGTTGTGGAGTCTCCTTCTCTGGAGACGTTTAAAACCCTCCTGGATATGTTCCTGTGTAACTTGATCTAAATGATCCTGCTCTAGCAGGGGGATTGGACTAGATGATCTTTTGAGGTCCCTTCCAATCCCTGATGTTCTGTGATTCTGTGAAAAGCTTATATTTAGGATGAGTTTAAAAAAAGAAATTAATTCCATAATTGTTTCTTTATCATAAAAATATGCTGTTCTTTAAGTCAGGAAAAAATGCTTTCTGGTAGCAACTTAAGCCACAAGGATGCTGCATAGGAACAAAATAAACCAGGCCATGAGCACGGAATACAAACTTTGCATTTGTCCTCCATCTATATTGGTTTGACCTGTTTCTTTTTGTTAACAGATCTCAAACTCTCAATAGCCTCAAAAGGCCCTTCACTTTCTCCAGTAAACAAAATTACTTTGTCACGTTCAAGCCATCAGGCTGATAGTGCAATTAAAGGTAATATACTGTAAGAAAAAGATGCACAGTGAAGCCACCAGAGACTGTGTCGCTGACTTGTTAAGTGAGAAAGTAATAGAATTTTGCTAGCCTTTAATAAGTCTCCCTCTTGAATTCTTTAATATTCACATTTTTACTGTAGTGAACAAATCTTGTGTCTTTCTTCATGCTTCTCAGTAAGTCCCCCTGTTCCTTATTAAGAGTTTTATGTTTCCAGCATTTCCAAATGACAGTTCTCAAAAATCATGATCCAGGCCTTGAGGGAAAAAAAATAATGAGATTGGCTTAAACCGATGTACTTTGAATTCCTTTTATTTGCCTCTCTCTTTGGAGCTGTAAGGGTACTGGAACTTCATCTTTTCAGGCTTCTTTCCGTAACTTTGAGTACTAGAAATGAAAATGAAAGACATGATTGCTTTGCAATGCATGAATCTAGTGTCTGGGACATTGAAAAAGCAAACCCATGAGATATCATGAGACTTGCAATTGAATGCATTAAGTTCTGTGCTGTTAAGTGGGAGATGGCTCGAAGGTTGAAGAAACTCCTGTTCTTGCCATAAGTTGCCCTGACTTAAAAGCCCTGAGAATCAAGAGCAACAACACTAGGAAAATGTGTTTATGTCTGTGTCCAAGTTTCAGGCTCTGTTAGAGGGCACCTTGATGGGATGGAAGGAGGCAGCAGCACAGCCCAACACATGTGAACTTAGGCAGGCCAAAGTTCCTGAACTCCCTTGCTTTGCCTGCAGCCACTCAAGCACTGCAGGATGTGCCTATAGTGAGGCTGCACAGCCAGCCTGCAGCAGGAAGCAAAGCATCTTTTCTACCAACCGTTCCAAGACAGCCAGCAGTTTTCCAACAGCATCTGTCTGGCCCGTTCCCATTACTTGAATGCTATAAGCTCTCCATCTTATTGGCAGAAACTTTTCCCTCATACTTAAGGTGTTAAAGCCTTTTCTATCCTTCCCATTAGAGGATGGATTATTCCTTTTCCCTTTGCAGCAGTCATTAACATATTTGGAGGAGCACTGTATCATCCTTCAGTCTTCTGCTCTTTGATTGGAACAACCAGATCAAAGGTACTGTACTGCACTGCAGTTTAAAACCAGCTTACGCAGAGGCCCGTATTTCCTACTAGAGATTTTTACTGTACTGCTTGTAGGGCATGTCCATTGCCTTTGTTAGAATGAAGCCCTTGCTAACTCAGATCCCTACAGAAGGAATGGAGAATATGCCCTGCTGCTACTCCATCTCTGGCAGTGCTGTTCCTGCCTTACTGCTTTCTGCATTCTTATTTTCAAACTGCATGCAGGTTTTGGTTTTTATTTTCCATTTAGTGTATTTGACCAGACAAAATACCTTTGAAAAGCCAATACTGACAAAATTACAGGGGCTCACATAAGCTGGGTAGGCACTGGAAGAAATACCAATATCAGCAAATAAATAATAGAAGATAATGCTTGAACCTAGAGGTTTCACATGTTGAGATACAACAGTGAGAAAATAAGAGTGATGCTTTAAAAAGAGGTGAAGACAGTTGGGAATGTGTGTGAAAACAGTCTTGAATTCAGGCACATTGACCCGCCAAGGTGAGTACCTTTACCAGAAGAATGCAGGAAGGTTAGTGGTGTGTGACCAGCCAGTGTCATTACAGAAAAGGAGGAGCACAATCAATGCCAACCATTCTCCTTTGGAGAAGCTGTGGGAACAAAACACCTGCCAGTGTAACTAGTGACTAATGAGAAGACATGACCATCACAGGTCTTAATCCATTTGAAAGGCAACAGGGAAGAAATGGCTTGGCAGTAGACTGATGGCTTTTTGTGTTGAGTGCTGTAGGCAGCTCTGGGATGGACTGAGGTGATGAGGCTGTTGTTCTTGTCAGCTGTCATTTCAGTGAAAGTTTTGTTGATACCACCTTTGGAAAGACATTCAAGCTACCCTTTGGCAAACAGCAGGGCCCTCAGTTACAGAGCTCAAAGCTCATCTAACCTTTGCAGCTTGTGTCCTCTCTAAATTACCTTTTATTGTAAACTCATGGTCAATAGTTAATGAAGAAATTATTTATGAAAGAGATGATGGGGAACTCCACTCAGAGAGTAATTTCCAAAATCTTTGCTGCAAACTAACATATGACACATGCAGAAAGCTAGCACCGTGGTTTTGCAATTTCAGAGTCTTGCACATGTAGGGACAAAATTCAACTAATTTAAAAAACAGACCTTGTGGCTGGATGTTTGAGGACTGTAGTTGTGCAAAACTAGAAGAATAAATTCACAGGATGGTGCTAAATGTTTTGCAATTTTCCCTTTGCTCTCCTCTAGCTGGGACTAATCTCACTCAGAGATGTCCACAGTGTGGGCAGCCCCATGCAAACAGTCTTTTCAATCTCTTTTTTGACTCATTAAGAGAAAAGAAACGGACCCTTCAAGGGTGCTAAATACTTCAGCTTGCAGCTGGCTACCCAGAAAGGTTGGATGAATCACTCTGCAGGTGTGCTTGTCCATTGACTAAAAAAAGTCCAGCCAACAAGTTCAGATAGAGATACCTGAAATTAAGTGCTATTTAACTCTCCTTAGGCACTTGTGCATGCAAGACCCTTTCTCTTTCAGCATTCATTATCCAAGAGGCTGCTACACATAGGCACAATGGCCCAGATGTTATATCATGGCAGTCTTGGGTTTGATACCTTTGATACTGCCTGCAGTGAAAGCCAAGATTATTTGCCTTCTTACAACTTCTGAGTGTTGAGAGTACTCCCAGAGCGAAGAACAGCAGTGCTGTCCTGCAGCATGCTGCCCTGACCAACTCCTGTTTTACTTGCTGGTGCTGCAAATATGTCACATCCAAAACTCCTCCTGGCTCCTACAGGTCAACTTTGGTGTACTGCAGGAACAAGAACTTTGTCTCCACCACCATATTTGTGTTTCTCTGAAGAATCCAAGTCTCTGCCTTACAGGAAAACCTATAAAACTGAAGCCAGGTGCAATGTGCAAGCTGCTTTTATAAGCTCAGTTTTAAAAGGACTACTTGTAATACAACTAGAATATTTCAAAATTATCTTCTTTATACATACTAGAGATCTTAAAACTGGTGATCGTTAATTCTTGTATTTCCTAATGTAACTGATTGCATAGTGTTTGCACCTACAGAGGTTCACATGTACAACTGATGTTTGTGTTAGGAAAAATCTAGAATCTCAGGGCTATTCCCTCCCATTTGCTGGCTGTGAAGCAGACTGACAAAGGCAGTTCTCCTTCCAAAATTCTGCTGAGAATCTGCACCTCCCATTCCCAGTAAACCTGGAGTGGCCCTTGGCTTTCATGCTGGAACACATTCTGTGAGCCAGGTCAGTGACAGGATAACAGCCTCCCAGGTCCCTTTCCCAGAGTGCAAGTTCTGTATCAGGTCATAGAAAGGGTGGGAAGGTGAAAGAGAAAGATCAACAAACCTAGGCGCACTAAAATGAGCCACCAATAGGAGCCTTTTCCAGCACGGTGGCACGAGCAGGGACACTCAGGAGGCACCACTGACAGCCACTCTCTGTTGCCCTGTAGCTCCCTGTGTGGGGACTGGTCAGATCAGCTGATGTTGTCTGCACCATGACACAAGCCTTGGCACAGGGCTGTGAAGGAGGGAGGTGCATTTGTAACCAGCAGCTGCAGAGCCGGTTATGTGACGTTCCCTCGTGTCCATGGTCATGACTTCAAGGCTGTGGTCTTTATGTGAGGTAGCTGGGTTTATTACTCTGGCCACTGCACATTTTTTTTGCATTTCTAAGTGTCTGCAGTTTCTGAGAGGCTGCTTTTTTTCCTGGCTAGATGTTCTGAGCAGTACCTTGTAGGATGCTTACAAACTGCAATATTTTCCTTCTAGTATTAGATCTTACTTGACCCTCAACGAATGCTCTAAGTAATTAGTACATGAGACAGAGCCTGAATTTCACTGTCATACTTTTTGGGTTCCTGGAACCAAAATCACAGGTGGCCCTTGACCTTTATAGAAAATCAGAGATATAAATGCACATGCAGTCCAGACCTAGAGAACAGTGTATTTATAAAGCTGCTCTGCAGATGGATGTGTCTAGACATCAGTCTTCCTATAGGACTCATTGGCTTGGTGCCAGTTTGTGAAGAATGAAGCTGTTCCAACATGTAATCGGGTAACTCCTGAGGGCCCCCAACTGCTGCCTAAATATAGCCATACCTGCCACAGTGAAGAGATGGCTTTCATTCTCAGCCGAACAATCTCCCTTTGGACAACAGCAGCCTTGGAGTATAAATGTATTCAGAACTTTCTCCAGCCTTGGGGGAAGGGAATCCTCACACTATAAACAAATGGAGAGTCTTATATCAATTCTTTGTGCCTTAATTATTGCAAAGAATAATTAACTAATCCCACAGGAACTTGGAATGGGTTGTAAAGTGTGCAAGACTTCGTGCTAGCAAGCTCTAAATTTGTGATGAGGAGAAAAGACATTGTTCTCTGATCTGTTAGGGGATTTAACCTAGATTTCATTAAGACCACGAATCTGGGTGACACAGCACACACCAGCTACTTCTGGAGCCTGTGCGTTTCCGTATTTCATTGCAGACTTGGTCTAAGTGATCCTGCTCTGGCAGGGGGATTGAACTGGATGATCTTTCCAGATCCCTTCCAGTCCTTAATGTTCGGTGATATACCTAGATCAAAATTAAAAGAAGCTGGTGGATAATCAAGGTTAGTTGACTCTATTTCTGATCCAGGTTGTTGCTAATAAAGTTGTAGTAATGGCTCACAGTGTACTGAAGAGCATTCTGGTTTGTACACATGTAGGTCCTTGTGTCTTCCACAGAATTTCCTGTTTCACACTCCGGGACACTCTCAGAAATACCAAACGCAGCTAGACCTAGAGCAGTTTCTTAGCTTCCCTGTGAGAACATCTCATGAGTCAGAGTCAAAAGACTTGTTTAAAACAAGCCAGGACAACTGTTGTTTCTCTTCTATCTCTGAGCCTGCTACCCTGTCATGGAAAGAATTGAGCTTGGTTTGACATCATCTGTTCCCAGTAACTGCATGTTTGTGCTTACTTATTTTCTTCTTATCTTCTGTGGGTTTACAAATGGTTTCATTCTCTCATTTCAGAATCCTTCCAGAAGCTAAAATTTATTTGCCAGATTGTGATTTACCAGTTTTTCATCTCCTGCTTTCCAGTGGGTGCTGCGCTGCTGTTCTGCCATATCTCTGGCCCTTCACTGTCCCTTAGGAGTTCTGAAAAGCAACTGGTAACAACTCTGAGATTACTTTAGCTTGTTCCCAAAGTACCTGAGGGTAGATGGTATCAAAGCCAGCTGAATGGAAAAGCCTGGAAAGAAAAATAAAGCACATCCTTGTCCTGTGTTGTCACCTCTGGTAGCTGTGGTGGCTTCTGGGCTCACTGCCCAGCAAGCAGGGCAGGTTGAGGTGGGTATCTCTGTCCTGCTTGTTCTTACTATCTCTAGTTGTTCAGGCAAGTTGAATTCTTGACTGTTACTTGTGACAGGAAGAAGTATAGCTAGTCAGCTGAGGCAAAGCTCCTGCATACAAGTCTGTGACAAAGATGCCCAATGTGTTTCTTAAGGTGCATTTCAAAGTCATACTTGAGTACCATCCATGGAGCCATCCAGCATGCCTTTGCAGAAATTTGTGACTTCCCTAATAGGCACAAAATCTGATCAGAATGAAACAGTCTGTGCATAAAGGTTTGCTGTTATTTATTTGTGTGTGAGAGACAGGAAGGAGGGATGTGTAAAATAAACCCATTCTGGTATGGAAATACCTATTTTTACCAACGCAGCTGCTTCTAAGAGTAATTCTATTGTATAGATTCACCCAAGTCTTCCTAAGTCCAACAGGCAGTCCCTCGATAACCCCACCAGGTGCTAGGATAAGCCCCCAAAGCCCCCAGAGGCTCAGTCTGAAGTCAGGTAAAAGCCCTGGTCTGTGAGCTTGCACACATTTGCCCATTCCTGAAGAGGCAGCTGCAGCAGCCTGTGTAATGCTACATGTCAGAATGTGCTTCCAATTCACCTTGAAGTTTAGTAAAAATCCATTAGGCACTACATTTCTTCTTTTCTTAAATGTTAAATCTGTTGAGCCTCGATACGCACTGAAAAGTGAGTGCTCTCTTAATGTGTGCGCAGGCACCTACACTTGACGTGTGAGAAGTAGCTCCAACTTTCCATTGCTCTAGCTTGTAAGGCTCTGCAGAATTGTACAAGAAAATATGTGCTCTGAACCCGGGCCAAAGCTAACTTCAAAACTCCGTGTTGCTCTGAAATAAAGCAGTAGACAATTAGGATATTAGTCATAAGCAGAGGGGCTGTGTCACAGGATGGACAGAGCCAAACCAGGCACATGACAGAAACATCCTCACAGTTTCTGTCTCTGGTTTTCAGATGATTAGGACATTTGAAAAAAATAAAAGACAGGCAAACAGGGCTGAGACTTAGAGAAAAAAAAACATTTCTAGTGTAGGAGTCAGCAAGATGCCTAAAAGGTTCACCAAACAATTCCCTTATTTTCAGTACCTGTATTTCCCACTGAAGTACCATCCTCTAGAGCCTTTCTCAGGCAGCTGCATCCATGGAGGTTAAGGTGTGTCCAGGAAAAAGCTCCTTGTGAGGCTGTTCAGTGAATATGCAGAAATGTGTGGGTAAGGGCAGAACCTCATCTGCGTTTCTGAGATGCAAAGGAAAACCAAACAAAACACTGAAAAAGATGGAGACAGTTGTTTTTTCACATCTGTCACCTTCCATCAAACTTCCCAATGCAACCATGTGTTTCAGATGCCCATAGGCCAGTCTGACTCTTGTGATTCCAGCCTGGTCTCTGAATCATTAAGACCTAAGCATCTCTTCAAAACCATGAGTACTGTGAAAGCAACACTGAATCACCAAGTGGCCAGTGATCTTTGCTCTTATGGCTATTGGAGTGTGGCACGAATGTAGAACCAGGCACATAAAAGGGACTGAATCAAAATGTAATCAACATTGTAATTCTGTTCTCCAACTTGTGCTCATTGTTTTGTATCTGTGAGCATGCTGAAGCCTGGAGTGATTGAGGGGGCTTGCTGTCATCGCAACTCAGTCTGCTCTTCATGCTGAGCACTTTATGTTTCTGTGCCTGGAAAATCTCAAATAAAAGGTCAGTCTGTGCATCTCATTAATCTGCTAACAACTATGTTAAAGGTCTAAGTGTTTTAAAAATACAACACAGGTTTAACTTCAGTGATACAGTTGAGGTTAGAGTCCTTTCCTCTCATCTATCCATCCATCTGTCCATCCATCTATCCATCCATCCATCCATCCATCCATCCTACCTACCAGCCAATGCACTATAGTGCAGTTTAAATCCAAATCAGCCTAACAGTGAAAAGCAATGAGATTGCATTGGTTAGCTCCAAAGCACAACGGAAGGTAGCTGAAAGAAAATCAATGCTTTTGAAAGACAGAAGAGTTATAAAGCCTTTTTCCTTGCAGACATCTGTCCATGTGTCTCAAGAAACCACCACCTTTGACATTCATTTGGCAGCGTTGCTGACAATGTCACCTTGAGCCTATGTAAGCCTAAGTGAGTGAACTCCATCTTCTCCTCAAGGAGAGAGTTGTTGGGTCAAATGAGTGAGACGTTGAAAAGCCATGCTGGGCCTGTATTGTGAACGGTGCACGCTCTCTTGGGAAGCTGTATGAGCTTCGGCACATGCCTACTCCACATGTCTCATGTCCTATCAGTTCTTCAAGCACTCAAAAGACTGATGTATTGTGAGAGCTGTCTGGCAGAGAGGGACCTGGGTGTTCTAATTGACAGGAAGATGAATATGAGCCAGCAGTGTGCCCAGGTGGCCAAGAAGGCCAATGGCATCCTGGATTGTATTAGAAATAGTGTGGCCAGCAGGAGTATGGAGGTTATCATCCCCCTGTATTTGGCACTGGTGAGGCAACATCTTGAGTATTGTGTCCAGTTTTGGGTACCTCAATACAAGAGAGATGTGGAGGTGCTGGACTGAGTGCAGAGGAGGGCAACTAAGCTGGTGAAGGGCCTGGAGAATAAGTCTTATGAGGAAAGACTGAAAGAGCTGGGGCT
>JAOXOE010031517.1:0-11871 GCA_028565055.1 Phoeniculus purpureus
TAGGTGATCCTGCTGTGACAGGGGGATTGGACTAGATGATCTTTCGAGGTCCCTTCCAATCCCTAATGTTCTGTGATCCTGTGATCTCACGTGCCTCAGCAGTCACTGTTAGAACATGAGTCACATTCCCGTGAAACAAGCAGATCAGACTCAGATTTAAAATGTAGCGGGTCATTACAGTTCCATTCCTTCAGCAAATGTCCTCCCTGAGTGCAGACAGCTTCCACAAATCTCCTCAGATCTGTGGCATATTTAAAATCTAGACGTTTGCCTCTTTGAATAGTCTCAATTCATCCCTGAAGCATCACACATATGGATGCTGTAACCTCCTAACTAATTTGTTCAAACGCTCTGTGTGCTCATCATCGGTGCCAACGTGTCTCATTTAAATAAAATGAAATGCCAGAGTGTTTCTTTGGAGAGAAATTTGTAGAGCTTAAGCAATGAAATGAATCATCACCCAAAAGCTATTCTTCTTGCAGTTACCTCAGCATTAAGTTAGAGTAATTCCTGGATTCAAAGGGCGTAGAGGAATTATTCACACCTTCATGATTCCAGCTGAAACCTGCATGCTTTGTCACCTTTGACTCTACCATTTATGATATGACAATCTATCTTGGAGAAAGTACGACAGTCTTTCATTCCTCCTTTTCTTTTTACCTCCCCCTGCTTTTCCTCCCAGTGCTCCTTATTTCTTTGACACGAGTTTTCCTTACACTGATCGCTCTTCTGCGGTAGGAAAAGGAAGTGAAAAACATCATAAGAAGCAAAAATACTTTCCTAGACTGGATTTTTTTCATCAAAACATCTGAACTCGCCCTGCATTGCTGCATCCTTCTAACGTGGCACAGCTATATCCAAAACAGCATTTCACAGTGTACTGACAAAATAAAATGTATAGGATCCAAACATGGTAACATAAATCCTTCCTCTTGCCTTTCAGTTAAGTTAAATGTTAGTTGCAAACGAGATCAATTATTTTTATAGTCCATATTCAGCCAATCAATATAATTTAAACTCAACAATTGTTGTTTTGTTGCTCTAACTAGTGTGCAATAGCTGTCTTTGGTCTACAAACATGCTACTCTATTCACAGAATCACAGAACATTAGGGATTGGAAGGGACCTCAAAAGATCATCTGGTCCAATCCCCCTGCCACAGCAGGGTCACCTAGATTCAGTCGCATAGGAATATATCCAGAGGGGTTTTAAACGTCTCCAGAGAAGAAGACTCCATAACCTCCCTGGGCAGCCCCTTCCATTGCTCTGTCATCGTCACTAGGAAGAAGTTCCTTCTCATACTGATGTGAAACCTCCTATGTTCCTGATGACACCCATTGCCCCTTGTCCTATCATTAAATGAAACTGAGCAGAGCCTGGCTCCATCCTCCTGACACCCACCCCTCACATGTTTATAAACATTAACGAGGTCACCTCTCACTCTCCCTTTTTCCAAGCTCAAGAGACCCAGCTCCCTCAGCCTTTCCTCATCAGGGAGATGCTCCACTCCCTTCATCATCTTTGTGACTCTGCACCAGACTCTCTCCAGCAGCTCTGTGTCCTTCTTGAAGTGAGGGGCTCAGAACTGGACACAACATTCCAGATGTGGTACTCATACATTTAAAGAAATTGTGTTAGACAGCAGAATGTAAACAACAAGCACCAAATACTGTCACAATTTACTTCCCCTGTCCACTCTTCCTTTTTTTTTTAGCATCTTATTAATCCATTGTCACTACAATAACTTCTCCAACCTAAATGAGTCTATGTTTCTGCAATCATAATAGGCTGACCAAATTTCTTAGGATTATTCCTGGAACCCAGTAATCTCTCCAATATTCCACTTCCAGTTATCTCTGCCCGTTTTCTGTGGACAAGTTCGGAGAAGTTAGCCATGTAAAAAGAATCACGGCAAATTTATTCGCTAATGTGAAAAGGGCATGTGAATCATGGCATGATCTTTTTAATTATCTGGCCAAACCCAGCTGTGTTATAAATCTTGCTGGGGTCTAGGGAAATCCAATTTCACAGACAATAAATGAAAATTTGCATTTGTCAGAAAAAAAATGCTCTGACATTTTATTATCGCTAAGGATTCTCAAACCTACGTCTTGTATGGATGAAACGGTACGTTTACAAATTCCTAGATTTAAAGGACTTTAAATTACAGGATTAGGGTGCAAAGTTGGAATTTCCTTTAAAAGTTTTTTAATTCCATTTTTTAATTAAAAAAAAAACCCATCTGAACAAGAGACACCTCCTTAATTGTATAAAGATCCCTATTTTAACATCAAGGGAGAACGAAAGAAAAAACCCAATTAAATTTCCAAGACACCTGAAACTGTATCACAGGAGGGTCAGTTTGTGCTAACACATTAAGAATGAGATTGAGAAGGAAGAAATTAAAAATCTGATTGAGAAATGGGATGTTAAATGAGGAAAAAGAGGAGATTGGAGTCGGGGAAAGGAAAGTTAACTGTACACAAAGAACTGGGGTTACCCACGTAATTAAAGGAGGCTGACAGCAGAAAAGGAGTGACTCAATGGGAAGCCAGGGAAAATGAAAAGTCAGTGAGTGGCACAGTCAAGACAGAACCCAGCTCAAGTAAGAATCTAAAGAGATTTGCTTTGAAAGTGTGTTGCGATCAAGAGGAGGAAGAGACTAAGTAGAGGTCATACACAGAGATTTACACCATCAGTGTGGAGTTCACGATTGACAGGAAAAGATAAAGAGAGGCAGAGAATAAGGACTTGGTAGAAAGCCTCACTAAGAGAGGTAGCAAAGCAAAGAGGTGCAGCAAAGGGTTTGTCTCGCAAGAGTGCTTTGTGGTCCAAAGTGAGGAGGTATCAACAGCAGCAGTGGTTCCCATCGAGCCCACTGCTCTCCACCCAGCAGCAACTTTTAGAGTTCAGTATAGATATGCAATTGTTGCTAATGCTGCTGCTGCACCAGCGAATGGTTGTGTGTCCTGCTAGTCAGTACTCTTGCTGTTTGGGTGGCAGAAGACTTGTTGCAGTGAACGCAAAATCATCTATCCGTGCTCAAGTTCCAGCTGTGTGTCAGAATGATGTCGCATCATAAAACACATCTTGTTTTTCCTCCCAGCTGGTTTTCCTTAAAACCAGGAACCTGCATAATGCTCAAGCACTGCACCCGAACAACACTGAGCGAAGAACTTGTTAAAGAAAACAGCTTTAATGTGCATTTCTCTCATGCAGCCTTCAGGTGAAGCCTCACATTTTCCAGCTCCACAAGATCGAATTCACTGCATGATGAGGACTGTCATTAAAAGAGGAATCAAAGTCCTTTTTTTTTTTTTTAAATAAATACTACTGTCTGTGGAACCTCACATTGCAAAGTCAGGTAGCAGACAAGACCAAATGATTCTGGGAAGGGAAAAAAAAAAAGAAAGATAAAAGAAAAGAACCAAACACCTCTTCTACCTTCGTGGAAAGAGCTACCTTCTTAAGATGCAGTTGTCAATTCAAATCAAGTCAACTGTAATTTCATTAGTAGACCTTTTGTCCATATCTTGACAGCAACTAGAAGCTCAAAACACGCTAGAACTACCATTTTTGTCTTTATCAATTTTACATTCCGCCCTTTCTTCCTGCCCAATGTAAGTGTTAAATACCTCATCAGCACAACTGCTGAGCGCTGCGCCATGACCTGCAATAACACTCAACAGAAACCACACTAGGATATATAAAGTGCTAGATAAAGGGTTCATTTTGCAGACAATATCAGAAAATGCATAAGGAACTGAAATCCATAAACATATTTTACTTTTTTTGTAGTGACTTAATTCTCTTGATGTAAAGACATAAAAGAAACCCCCAGCGAGAAAAGAAATAAAGATAAATTATGGGTTTGAAACGCTTCGATACCAGAGTAATGATCCATGGAGAGGATTTCATCTTTTTTCCCCCCAACAAGATTTACCACCATCACCCTATATTAATTGGTTTTAGAAAGGACTGGAGGACGGTAGGAGAGCGGAGAGTCCTGGAACAAGTACAGAATTTTAAACTCCTATGGAATATCTACTCATTAACAGCACCCTGTCTACTCTGTGATCTAAAAGAGGTGCTAGACCTCTCCTCTGAAGTAGCTGCCCAGCTCATAGAATAGTCCAGGTTGGAAAAGACCTCCATAGGTCATCTAATCCAACCCCCTGCAGTAAGCGCAGACATCCTCAAGTAGGTTAGGTTGCTCAGAGCCTTGTCCAGCTCACCTTGAATGCCTCCAGGGATGGGGCCCCATTCAGATCCCTGGGAAGCCTGTTTCAGTGTTCAAACACCCTCCTGCCCATTTAAATCCAGAGCTGAGAAATGTGATTGTCTCACTCTGCACTGCCAAGGTGCAGCCCCACTTTGAGTATTGGTTGCCATTTTGGGCAACTCAATACAACACCATGAAGGACATCAGGCTAGGTGTGTCCAGAGGAGGGCAGCTACGATGGTGAAAAGAGGGCAGGACTTATGAAGAGTGGCTGGAGTCACTTGGTTTGTTCAGCTTGGAGAATAGGAAGCTGAAGGGTGACCTCTTCACAATGTACCTCTTCACAATATCCCCCAAGGGGGGCAGCAGGGAAGGACGTGCTGACCTCTTTTTGGTGACCAGTCATGAGACACAGGGAAATGGAATGAAGCTGCATCAGAGGAAGTTAAGGTAGGACATTAGGAAAAGGCTCTTCACTGAGAGAGACGTCATTGCTGCAAAAGGCTCCCCTTGGAAGTGATCATGGTACCAAGCCTGTCAGAGTTCAAGGAGCATCTGGGTGATGCTCTTAGTCATATGGTTTAGTTTTAGGTAGTCCTGTGAAGAACAGGGAGTTGAATTCATGGATCCTTATGGGTTTCTTCCAACTCAAGGTATTCAAATTTAAATGAGTTCTGGCTACTGAAAGGATATTAGCTTTTATTTCCCCCCCTACATGTTCTAAACTAATACCATTGCTTTTGAAGGTATTTTTCCACTTACAGTAAACACATAAATGTTAATGTAGTAAAAATTAATAATGTTCTATGAAAAATAAATGGCAAAAGTGGAAAATGTCACGTTTGACTCCCTTGGCAATAGAGCAAACAATTAAGACACTGAAATACAATCAAGACACTAGAATGACTAGTATTGTCGGCCTGGTTATGCCGTGAAGCTTTCTCTTGAGTTAGTTCTCTCAGCACTTCAGGTGGCTCACGTGGTTCACTTTAATTGTTCTGATGTCTTTTTCATCTAACATTTGCATTAGCAATTTGACATTTCGTCCTGCTTTCCTACTTAGCAACCATTTACAGAAACAATATTTTTGTATTTGAGAAAAACATGAGAATAAAAAGAAACAAATCAGTGTTTTCTTTACAAAATGAGGCTACATTTATCACATGTCAATGCACGACACCGCATAAGCTGTGCAAGAGGACCTAGAAGTATGCACACTGTGAAATCTCTGTGCTCCTTCTGGAAGTCTACAGAGGAAAAGAACAAAGGGCACATCTCGGTCCCGTGTGCCCAAGTCAATGGGACTCAATGTACACAACAAAACCAAAGTGGATTATTGGTTCTTGTTCTCTTGCACAAACAAGTGGGGCTCCAAGTTCCATACAATCGTAATTCTCTGTTACTACCATGAGTCAATAAAACCTTGTCTTCTGTAGACCCATCCCACTTCTTTTCTGTGTTCTAGTCTCTTGTTCACTCTAGAATCTAACGCACACCTGACCGAGTTTCAGGTAAGGAATCCAGTCGGTATGAAAACAGCTTAAAAATCAGTCTCCAGCATACACAAGAGTAAGAGATAATTGTCAAGTATTTACTCAAGAGATGTAAAACAGCAATAGAAAAGACTTAGAATCTAGAAATGAAGGAGAAAATTATCAAGACCTTTGTTTTGGACAACCCAGAGGTTTCCATTGTACGGAAAGCAGAGTAAATACCAACGGTTTTTCTACAGTCTGCTTGTTTTGGAGCCTTACATGAGTGACAGACTATTAAGGCACAGTCTCCCCAACACACCCCCCCATTTTTTCCATGAAGATGAGTAGGAGTACCTCAGACACTAATAGTAAGGCTTGATAACCACACATCGTTAGCTCAGTTTCGGAGACACATGAGATCTGTATGTCTAGCACTAGCCACGCTGTACTGTAACATGCACAGCAGGCTGGAGATCCTCCAGACTGCAAAGAACATAGCATTTAAACATCTCTGGCTGTTGCTGCAGTCAAGGTCCCGTCCAATCCCTCCTGTTCTGTGATTCAATACACCCCTCTGCACTAGAGACAATAAACTTAGAATTGGAAATTGTATACAGAGACTCAAAGACATTAAAGCATTAAAGTCTCTGCCTTCGTATCCTCATCAGCTGGAAGTCTATCTTGCATTAACTGTTTATCACCACAATGAACTCATTTATTCTGTTCTTCATAAACATTGCAGAGCTTCCTGTAAAAGAAAGTCTCTCCTGCATTATATAGAGCTCTCTTGTTAAACAGTCTTTTCCAGGACAATTACACGATAGTAAAGTGCTTTAGCACAAGAGACTATCTGACACGGAAAGGAGAGGGCTGAGGCAGAAGGAAGTGTAAGAAAACAAATGAGATGAAGAATTAAGTAAACACAAAGGGTATAAAAATGAAAACGCCAAATAATTCACGTTTTATGAGAATGAACAAATTGAACATAAAACCTACTTTTGTTTTCCTTAGGCACCTGAGTTCCTGCTGAACCAGAGGCCATGATGAAAATCAGGACACATAGACACACGTACGGATCTGGGTTCACAAGGTATTCCTAACCCTCTAGGTCATTATCTCTTTCACTTATCTTTACAGAGGGCTAGAGCTGCAGTTCACATACTAAACCAAACTGATTTAATAAGAAACTAACACCACTCTGTTCTTTTTTATTTTCATTTATTCTCCATTAGGATATTGAGACTCTCTCAGAAACCTGCTAGCAGCTACTCATTACTTAGGTTTTTTCCCCAAATACAGCTCTGTACAGCAAGAACCCAAAAAATACCTATAGTTTTGATGAAGCTGAACATTTCTTTCTGTGTATTCTTACTTAGAAGTATACTGTTTCCTTCACACCGTGCCCATTTTTCAGACAGAGTAGTTCAGTGAGCCAGAGAAATAATGACAACTGGTTTTCCTTCCTAGAAATATAGATTTTCTAGATTGCACATGACTTAAGTGGGTACCAAGCAAGGCTTTTCTTGATGCTGCTGGGTCTTTCTCTTGTGTCCTGCCCATGCAGACTGCTGGTGTTTATTGAAGAGAAGGTTTCATTATGAGCTCAGCCTCATTAATCTCTGGGCTGATTACAGCCATAAGGCATGTAATACTCAGGGACCTCTTGCCCTTCTTGCAAATTTCAACCAACATACAGAATAGTCTTAAAATTGTAAGGAAGATATCCAGGAACCCAGAGAAAGCACAATTGCATAAGTTTTGTCTCTCTCTCTCCTTAGGGAGCCACATTAAAAACCCCCTACTTCTTGACTATGGGAATTTTAATTGGGGAGATTTGTTTTTGGCAAATCTATAGCTCTCTGTTATTTTTTTATTGCCATAAGAAGCTTTCTTGATTACTGTAGGTATACTCCAGTGAGAAAATTTTACTCGCACAAGGAGTGCCTAAGAAAGCATGCTAAGTCCTTTGGGCACACCACTATCAACAATGGCACAATGACCCTAAGGCAGAGCTTATTTGCTACTTAACTTTCTGTGCTGGTTTTGGCTGGTATGGAATTAATTTTCTTCATAGCAGCTTGTATGGCATTATGGTTTGGATTTGTGATGAAAACAGGGAGTTTTAGTTATTACTAAGCAGTGCTAACAGAGTCTGCTTCTCACCACAACAGCAAGTAGGCTGGAGATGTGCAAGAAGTTGGAAGGGGACACAGCAGAGAGAACTGACTCCAACTAACTCAAAGGATATCCCAAACCTTATGGCATCATATTCAGCAGCAAAAGCTGGGGGAAGGAGGAGGAAGGCAGGAAAACTTAAGAGTTTTGGCATTTTTCTGCTGAAGTCACTGTTAGACATAGCATCGTAGAAAAGTGGGAATGGGAAGGGACCTCTGGAGGTCTAGTCAAACCATCTTGCTAGAGCATGATGGAGCACAACTGCTTGAACACTTGCCTGCGAATGGGAAGTGGTGAATTAATTTCTTATTTTGCCTTGCTTGTTGTGGCTTTTGCTTTACCTATTAAACTGTCCTTTATTTCAACCCATGAGTTTCCTAACTGTTATAAGACAAGGCGAGATTAGCTATGTCCCTGAATATTAAGCAGTCCCTAGCTTTCAACAAATGCTTGTGACTAAACTAAGTGAGGGGTTAGTCTACTTCATACAATGGTGTAATGTGGTAAAAAAAGATAAGAGTATCACAGAACATTAGGGATTGGAAGGGATCTTGAAAAATCATCTAGTCCAATCCCCCTGCCGCAGCAGGATCACCTAGACAGAGTCACACAGGAATATGTCCGGGAGGGTTTTAAACATCTCCAGAGGAGGAGACTCCACATCCTTCTCTGGGCAGCCCCTTCCCGTGCTCTGTCACCCTTACTGGAAAGAAGTCCCTTCTCACATTGATGTGGAACCTCCTCTGTCCCAGCTCACACCCATTGCCCCTTGTCCTGTCATTAGAGTAGCACAGAAGTACCAAGTAACAACAAAAAATAAATCGATGGAATTCGAGAGTTTCTGTTGCAGCACTTGTTTAACCAAGATAGTTGCTTGTCCCCTTCCTGTTTCTAAAATAAAGTCAATCCTAAAAGAATCGATAAGGTTCAATAACAACAATTTGTGAAAGTACTTGTGTCTACATAAAGTTACATAAACAACAACAGGGGAAAATACATAAATCACTTTTCTTTGAAAAAAAGAAAAGCAGAAATTGAGCCTAAATTCTGCCTGTCCTGTTGCTCATACTGCTAAGATGTTCTTTATAGTCTCAAAATTTCAACTACCCTTTTTAGGAAAGATGCTCCTTTTTAAGGATAATCGCAGCAGAAAATAAACATAATTTATATTAACATCCCCCATCTCCAGATTGTCCTAATTCTAGCCAATGACAAGTTAAAAAAACCCAACTAATCCTTGAAAAATTCTAACAAAGCACTTCAGGTATATTCAGGTTTATCTTCACTATAAAGAAATCCGACACCACAGTCGTCTGTTTTCACTGCAGACTTATTCTTTGTACTCAGTAAATGAAAACCACTACATTCTGATTATTGAGCAATATATTTCTCCTTCAGAAGTGAAGCTGGTTACCAAATGGCGATGCCTGAAACTGCAGGAGGAATAGGAAAAATAAGTAAGTCTGTTTGATACAAGACCCCGGGTTTGTCCCACACCTTTGGTGATAAATGTTGATTTCCTATAAATAACACATTTGTTTTAAATCCTGTTTTATGAGAAAATTCAATGCCTGCAGGGGAAAAAAAAGGTCCTTATTTTTAAAAAAACCCCACAACCTGATTTCATACCTAAGCGTGTCGGGCACAGTAAGGAAAGCCATTTGTAAAGATTTGAAGCGTATTTGTAATGTATTGATAAGAGCGACTGGATAGCAACAAGAGAATTTATGACATATTGCAGTGTAGAAGTACTTGAACAAATGAGCTTCTCTTCAAGACTGTAATCTAAGAGACACTAGATACAGAATCAGAACGACTGCATAAACTGTCAGTGTGATACGACTAAACGGTAATTAATCTAGAGACTATTAATAAACAGAAAGGCAATTATGCCAGAGTCTGTATTAGAAAGAAGTTGAGTGCCATTCAGTGGCTAAGTTAATGGCATTATTTATACAGTAATTTAGCATTGTTATGTATTGAATAATGTTGTGAAGTATCTGCTATGCCTATTATTCAAGCAATTATTCCCCATTCTGATTAAACAGCATCTATTAAATATCAATAAAAATAGAATGAGCTTCTTTTTGCCTCGGTATACATCTTTAAATCGAGTGCACTTAAGCTTTTGAGTTATGCCTGTGTAATAAACTATAACTGAAATGTAAATCTGTCTCTTTGGAGTCTTTACTGTTTAACTGAAGGTAAGTACATATCCGATATTAACTGCTTCTTCACCTGGGTATTAAAGGATTACAGGAGCCACAGAGTTTGATTTCCAGACACAATATAAACTGAAGGAAATGGAGAATGAGAAGTGACCTCATTAATGTTTATAAATATGTGAAGGGTGGGTGTAAGGAGGATGGAGCCAGGCTCTGCTCGGTGTCATTTAATGATAGGACAAGGGGCAAATGGGTGTCAGCTGGAACAGAGGAGGTTCCACATCAATCTGAGAAGGAACTTCCTCATGGTGAGGGTGACAGAGCACTGGAAGGGACTGCCCAGGGGGGTTGTGGAGTCTGCTTCTCTGGAGGTGTTTAAAACCCACCTGGACATGTTCCTGTGTGACTTGGTCTAGGTGATCCTCCTCTGGCAGGGGGATTGAACTAGACGATCTTTCGAGGCCCCTTCCAATCCCTATTGTTCTGTGATTTTATCTACAAAGCTTTCTGTGCAAGTAAGAGGATTGCAACGGCTGGGATGACACGCAAAGTCACACAACACTTCCAATGTCTATCTTCTACCTGCCCACAGACAAAGGCATGTCTTGGCAAGGAATCAGGTTCTCGCTGAATTCAGACAGGGATTACCCATTTCCCACAGCTTTTCAGGTGCTTACAACTGGTAAGCAACAGATTACCCAAAAGTTATGGTTAGACAAATTATGTCTAGCAGTAGACATATTAGCACTTATTAACATTAACTTCTTCACAAATTGAGACTCCGTAGTGCTATTTTGTGCTACTGCTACAATACACAGCACAAAACCATTTTGTAACAGCGCGTCAGCAGACTGGCAGGATTTTATCCTTGTGTCTGCCTCCTCCTTCTTCAATCTGATGTAGTCCTCTAAGAAATAAGCACTGATTAAACATCTTATCTGACTCTTGAAAGCATGATGAGCCTAAATATCATTACTCCTGAAGAAGCACCCGGAGATTTCCTCAGGGTACTTTGAATTATTTGTATTTTAAAAAAAAAAAAAAAAATCAGTGAAAAATTGGCTACTCTAAAGCTTTGACTAATTTGCAATGAAGTTCCCATTTTACTGGATTTCACCCAAAATTAGACATTGTATAAGTGCAAAGATATTTACAAATTAACAGCAAAATGTTGGAATCTGAGGTAATGCAGTGTGCACCTAAGAAAAAAACACAATCAAAACCCTCGACTATTTCTAATGAGTCACATGAAGCTTGTTAGGACCTACAAAATGTCATTGAGGGGAAATGTTTAGGTGTCTATACAGCTACAGACACGTATAGAAGACACAATTGTGTATATAGAAAATATAATACTTTTCACTTCCGTGCTCAAACCAGAAAAGGAGAATCAGACACTAGTAACACATTGTTGGCTCATGGTCATCCTGCTGGCCACCAGGACCCCCTGGTCCCTTTCTCCTACACTGCTCTCCAACAAGTCAGTCCCCATCCTATACAGGCACCTGGGGTTGTTCTTGCCCAGATGCCAGACTCTGCACTTACCCTGGTTATTTTACATTAAATTTCTCCCTGCCCAGCTTTCCAGCCAGAACCACAAAGATGATGGAGTGGAGCATCTCCCTGATGAGGAAAGGCTGAAGGGGTGACCTCATTCATGTTGGTAAATATGTGAGGGGTGGGTGTCAGGAGGATGGAGCCAGCCTCTGCTCAGTGTCATCTAATGATAGGACAAGGGGCAATGGGTGTGAGCTGGAACATAGGAGGTTCCACACCAATATGAGAAGGAAATTCTTCTCAGCGAGTGTGACAGAGCACTGGAAGGGACTGCCCT
>JAOXOE010031518.1:0-11870 GCA_028565055.1 Phoeniculus purpureus
CACCCCCCCCAACCTCTCCTCCCAGTGGGAATGGCCACAAGCTCAGTTTGAGTGTAAAGGACATCCAGTATCTCGGTGTACAAAGCCAGCCACTGGTGAGCAAAACGCAGAACACCTCCCACGGGAGCTCTGTGACCTGTTGGAGGCAGACAGTGCCTCAGCCCAGCACTGAGGCACAAGCCCGGGGTTCTCTGGGCAACCAAGCAAATACCAGTTTCCTTCTGACCTGCTACTATATTAAACTTTCCTTTGAAAATGGTGCAGGCAACTGATGGAGCAGGAGTCGACACTAATATTAATTAGTTGCACCGCAGGAGGTTAATTAGTTTTACTGAATAATTTCTCAAATCACTGCAAGTGAACCAAGCCCCAGATCCAAAGCTCTGTGCTTGTTTACCTCTCTGGAGAGTCTCTGTGTCTCGTGACACTGAACCTGATCTCATGCAAGGCACAGACCCAAGCACAGATGTAATTCTTTCTCCAGCCTGTGGCACAGCCCCAGACCCTGGAATGAAGGCCTGACTCCTTCCAGTCTGCAGGTTACAGACAGCAGGCAACAGCACTGCAAACTCATCTGAGAGTGGGAAGCAGCGGTGGTGGACACAGTGACCAAGTCGGCACAAGAAAGGAGAGGAAAAACTGACCAGGTATATATTTAGGCTCTAAATTCCAGCACCTGTAGTGAGTCATGTTATTGCAATTCATCAACAGATTACTGTCCCCCAGGCTGCCAAATCACATGTTAAAGTCAACTGCTCTCCATTTCACTTGAAATTAAAATGCTGGGCAGGCACAGTGACATCTAAGAAGCTAATTTACACGACCTGAGAGAGGTCAGTAGCAGGGCTCTGGTAAATAGGTGCAGTTTGCATTTCCAGAGCTCAGGTGGAGACACCCTTACAAGGTAGCTAATCATTACAGCACTGAGGTTCTGGCAAATAAAGAAGCCTAAAGATCTTAAAGACAAAACTCAATCCATTCATGAAAAGAATTCCAGGAACCTAGTGCTTGTGACATTGCCCTGGTGACTCCTTTGGTCCTGTTCAGGTAGACTGAGGAAACCCCCAAAGGCACAAGATTGAAGCCTACAGTGTGTTTCTCACAGGCATGCAGTACCACGCTGCTGCTGGACTACACAGCACAGTGATTCTTCACGGGAAGATGTCACCTACAAGCAGTCACTTAAGAAAATCTTACTTACCTGATGTTAAACCCCCTCAAACTGTGGGAATAAGATACCATCCACTTGCAATGCAGATGAGATTTCAGAAGTCCTTCCAACAGAACTAATTTCAGTTAAATGGAAGTATTCTATAGGCAAAACTACTCCTAGGGAAAAATTTAAAGGACACGAAAGAGATTAGTAAAAGGAACTTTCTTAGAAGGTTGTTTCCATAAAGAAGTGTTGTGCTTGCCTAGTTCTTATAGAATCACTACAGCCAGACTTCACACAGATAAACGTGTCATGATCACCCGTTGGCTTGCTCAGCCTTCCAGTGTCCTTCTTTACATTACCCAGCTTCTAGTTATCTCTACATATATCCAGGGGATGGACATATTTGTGAGAAGGGTTACAGAACTGCCAACAAAGAGTCATAGAAGTCCTGAGGCAGGAAAAGCCCTCTGAGCTCAGCCTAGGACCTAACATCTCCACATCAGCCAGACCAGGACACTAAGGGCCGCAGCAGCCACTCTGTCTTTCAACACCTCTAGGGATGGCAACTCCACCACTGCCCTGGGCAGTCCGTTCTAGACTCTGATCACCCTTTTCATGAGGAAGGGCTTCCTAACATCCAACCCAACCCTCCCCTGGCAGCTTCAGGCCCTGCCCTCTTGTCCTGGCACTGGTTGCCTGGGAGAAGAGCCCGAGTCCCACCTAACTGCAACCTCCCTTCAAGGAGTTGTGGAGACGGAGAAGGTCCCCCTTGAGTCTCCTCTCCTCCAGGCTAAACACCCCCAGCTCCCCTAGCCTTTCTCTCCAATGTCTTCCCCAGCCTCACTGCACCTCTGGACCCACTCCAGCCTCTCAATCTTTTTCTTGAAGTGAAGGGCCCAGAACTGCCCCCAGTACTCGAGGGGAAGCCTCCTCAGTGCCCAGTCGAGGGAGAGAATGATGTCCCTAGTCCTGCTGACCACGCTATTGCTGATACAAGCCAGGATACCATTTGCCTTCTTGGCCACCTGGGCACCCTGCTGGCTGCTGTTCAGCTGGTTGTCAACCAGTACTGCCAGTCCTACCCGAGTCTGTCTCAGAGATTAATTTCATAACTGACAGAGATTAACAGGAGGATCAAGGACTGCGAACCTGCAGCTACTCAACGTTGCCTATGGCTGTATAGAAATCTACTTTCCTTTACACTATTTACACTGTTGGCTTTACTCCTTAGCATGAAAATTCACAATACAGGCAAACTTCATGTAACAAATGTTAAAAAAAAAGCGCCCTTGCATGGCCAAAGAACTTGTAAGTTACTAGGATCTTTGTCCTTGGGCACTGGCATAATGATTTGGCCCAGGAAACAGGTGGCCTTGTGGGTTATGGGTGTCTCTTCTGTTCTGGATCACACTGCGTGCTAAAAGGTATTAGAGAGTCACAGAATTATTAAGGCAGGAAAGACCTCCCAGATCATCAAGTCCAGCTTAAGCCCTAACATCACCCACATCAGTGCATTTCCCCCTGACCTTTCCTAGTGTCATGGCAGAGGCTGAATAGAAAGTCTTTACACAAACACAGCTTGTAGGATGGATGGTTCTGGCACACTCATCTTGGAGAAAAGTAAAAGCAGGCAGTAAAGAACAACTTCTATGCCCTAATTTTGTTATTGAAGAGAATTGACAAAAAAGCTTGTGGGGTTGGGGGCTTTTTCCTGGAAAGAAGCAATTGCTAAGGAATTTAATGCTCCCTTGCATCAAAGTAGGGAAAGCACAGAACCATGGTTAAAGCAATACTACAGTTAAGACACTCACAGCAACTGTACTTTAGAGATGCTGTTCCTTAGTAGCAAAGTCTCTGCTCATTCCCTTCTCTGACCTGGAATTTGTTACCCCCCCTCCATCACGCTGCTGCAGCTGTTTGCAGAACATCCCATACAGCAGTTCTTGGTTAGAAGAAAAACGCCAGCAGGTCTCTTTGGAGGGATATTTTTAAGCTGCAACCCCAGAAACAGTTGTATCAGCAAACTGGAGAAAGCAAGCGCTGCCATGTGAGGAGAGGAATGAGCAGTTTGGGAATGAGGAGGCAGAGAGATCAGTAGGATCCTCTCAAATGGGCTTCCTTGCCAAAAAACAGCTCATGCAACCAGACACTGATCTCCTGGCTCACAGTGGAACTCCTCAGATGAGCATGTGATTCCCACAAACCACATTCAGCACTTTGTTTTGTTGTAAGCCAACAGAAGGTGGAGGGAGTCTTCACACAAGGAAAACACCGCACAGAGTGAAATCAAGGGCAGTTTTCGATTGCTTTTATTTTTAAGTCCAACTTTTCTGGTATAAAAGATAAGAAATCCTAAAGGTTTTAGCTTCACAAATACAAAAGCTCTTTTCTCAAGTTCAAGCAACAGCACTGCAATCTCAGTGTTTGACACTGACAGTTAAGTATAATGAAATGTTGGGTTCTTTAAAGATCAGAAATGTTTAATTCATTGTCTACAGGTAGGTGGCTGATCTGGAAAACCTAAAAGGCTCTTACAAGAAAGCATCTTTCTTCTTCCTGAGTACATTTACAGGTTTGTGGAGCCTCTCCTCCTGACCTTCCTAGGGGCTTGGTGGCAGGTAACCAACACCAGCTTTGGTATGGTGATGCTGTAATCTGGGATCAGATTGCTAGAGAAGATCTTTGTGAGCCAGAACTGGGAGATGCCTGTGCAGGGCTCAAGCAGTGGTTGCACTCAGTGCCCTGCTCTGTGCTGTGTCTGAGCAATGCTGTGGGTGCCTAGCCTCACACATACCTGCTCCTGCGCTGCTGCCCCTCCTGCTCAGCCTTGGCCTGGTCACATCAGTATGGACCCAGCAGGGCATCAGGGCTCTGATCTGACCAGGTTCCTCACAGCACCCCATCATCACAGTGGGACTTCACCCTGCATAGAGGCACTGCCATCTGCTGCCCTCATGTTCCTTCATCGAGCAGCTCATCCATCCCCATTACTCCCCAACAGCATCCTGTGCTGGGCTGTCCAGTACTGTTCAAAGGCCATTTCCCTTCAGACTGAGGTTTTATAACAATTCAGGATTTTGCAGACTGTTAGGCAGAACCCATAAGGCAGTTAATATGCCAGCGCTTTGCATCAGAGGGAGTGCAGTGCTCCACTGCAGGCAACAGTTTCCAGAGGCACCTCCTGGTGTGTGTTTTAAAAAACAGCTCATTGGCTACCAACCTGGTGAGGATGAACTGTGAGTGAAAGAAACAGCTGCTGTGTTCACAGCACACTGGGTTAGGGATCCTGTCTGCTGTACATCATGACCTGTAATTGACCTCAATAGACCTGTAACTGACCGTTTTGCACCACCTATTTTTAATTCTTTCCTTTCCAAAGAAGCATCTGCTGCAGTGGGGCGAAAATGCTACAGAGGCAAAAATTCCCCCAGGAGACACTACTTTCCCATATCGGAACAAAGCTTAGAACTCTGTGCAGGGTAGCATTCACTGTACTCTCAGCTGTGATGTGATGAAAGATCTGTGGCCTCCTGGCATCAAGGAAGCAGAGTGAACAACCATGTCTTCTCTGTTTAGCACTTCTTCGGAAGCTGAGTGGTTTCTATCAGGCTTGTTAGCTAACAAGGTAAGAACAGCTGCTCTGCTGTGGCTGTGCTCTGCGTTGGCTCAGGATGGCGATGGAGCAGGCGACACTTGGTGAAGCTGCTTCCTTTGGACAATAGTTCTGAGAGATGCTGAGATCTCTCTGTATCGAAGCCCATACAGAAAAGGGAACAAAACTTTGGGCAGGATCATCAGGACATTGCAGATTGTCAGGGAGACCAGGATTCCTGTCTGCAGTTCAATGACAACATTAATGCGCAAGAATGACTCCACAAAAAGGGCCACAAGTGGAAAGAAGTGAAAAAACAGCACAGTGTTGTGCATTAAGAAGGTCACACTGGCTCTGGAGCAGATGCTTTCCCATATACCCGACTGTTTGGTTTTGAAGTACAGAATGGCATAGCCACAAAAGCTTAGAGACAGGCAGAGGAAGAGAACCATGGTGGAAAGCCAGAAGCAGAGTTTCACAGCGTCAGTGCCGTTCAGAGCTAATATTACTATGACTGGAACTGAGCATGTTTCCAGGATGCAGGGCGTGAAGCTGTGAGTGCTTGACAGCACCAAGAAAAATATCCCAGGGAAAGCTCCGGAACACATCCATAGCAATACAATGATTTTTTTAGCTCGGGAAGGAGGCAGGATGGCAACGTAGCGCAGAGGAAACAAAATAGCTACGTACGTGTCCAAGACTATGGCAGCAGCCGTGAACAGTCCTCCACAACAAGCCACTGCCAGCAAAAACAAGAGGAGGACACAGGCTTCCTGTGGGAGATGCACGTGTGCTACATTGAGAGCAGCAGAGAGAGTGTAGAACAGCAGGTAGATGAGGTCGGAGAGCAGAGCGTTTCCCAGCAGCATGTACCTTGTTTCCTGACGGATGCTAAACCTAGAGAAGATCACAAACAAGATTGTAGGAATGATGAAGACGCCAGCCACGAGGCAGATGACTGGAGGGATTAAAAACATCTTCATGTTTGTGCCTGGTGGGTTGAGAGCCCATTCCTTCAGCAAATACAACAGAGAAATGTCATCCAAAGTTGAGGAGACATTAAACTCTGTCTCCCTGCGGTGGTGTGCAGTTGGATTTGCTCTCTTGACTGAAGCACAGTCCATTTCCTTATGATTTCTGGGTGATTGCCTGTCTTGGATCCTCTATGCAGTGTCCTTAGAAAAGCAAGTGAAGCGCAAGCAAAGCAGGCGATGCAAAAAGCCTGGGAAACTGTAGCCAGTTCTACCAGCTCTTCTCAAGAAAGTTGAAGCTTGCAAGTTAATTCTGTGATGCCAAGAGAGGTTTTTTTGACCTAAAGTGGAGACTTTCTTTTCTTTCTGCAAAATCAAATGTTTAGGAGAGAGACTGGATTTTCTGTGGGGCTTAGGAAAAAAAAAAAGTCTAAATCCCTCAACTAGCTCAGAAACAAATGGGTTGATCATTTACTGCAAGTTGATTTTGTTCTCATCACATTATCACTCTAATGAGGCAGCTTGATCAAACAAACATGTGATGATACAGCCTTCCATGTGTACTGGTGGAGGAGAGTCATAAATGTGGTTGGGCAATGCTTTGTACCAATTTGTATGCAACAACACAGCCAATTTGAAACGATCAATGAAAGTGACTCTCAACCCCACTACAAAATTGCATCCACATGGCTCTAGCAAATGAAATTCTCTGATTTATAGCCAATGAACAAACATTTTGCTTCAGTGCATCAAAACATGCTGTTTATAGACAAGGCTTCCTTTGTGTTTTTAATGCATGATGTACAGACACTGAATTGCATTCTACTGCAGCCCTACAGTCAACCTGAGCTGTCTGGGATGAGTGACACACATGGTCATGTACCAGCATACCCTGCAGCAGAGCTGGCACAGTCAGCAGCCAGCTGGAGATGAACTCTTTGCATGCTGCACTGCTTTTCCTGACAGATCCCAGTATTAGAGCTCAGAGTGCAATAAGAGAATTATGAAGGATCTGGACTATGAAGAAATTCTTCAAGTGATAGGGTGAGGGGTAACAGTTTCAGACTGAAAGAGGGTAGATTTAGAAGAGATAGATGGAAGAAGGTCTTTAATGAGGATGGTGAGACACTGGCACATACTGCTCAGAGAAGTTATGGATGTTGGCACTGAGGAGGCCTCACCTTAAGTACTGGGGGCAGTTCTGTGCCCCTCACTTTGAGAGAGAGATTGAAGGGCTGGAGTGGGTCCAGAGGAGAAACAAGGCTGGGGAACAGACTGGAGGGAAAGGCTGATGAGGAGAGACTGAGGGAGCTGGGGGGTGTTTAGCCTGGAGGAGACGCAGGGGGGATTTTCTACCTCTCTACAACTCCCTGAAGGGAGGTTGTAGTCAGGTGGGGGTCAGGCTCTTCTCCCAGGCAACAAGTGACAGAATGAGAGGGCAGGGCTAGAAGCTGCCAGAGAAGGGTTAGGCTGGATGTTAGGAAGCCCTTCCTCACGGAAAGAGTGATCAGAGCCTGGAGTGGAGTGCCCAGGGCAGTGGTGGAGTCCCCATCCCTGGAGGTGTTTAAGGACAGAGTGGCCTTTAATGCCTTGGTCTAGCCATTGTGGTGGTGTTAGGTCCTGGGCTGGATGAGCTCAGAGGGCTTTTCCAGCTTCAGTCATTCTGTGTGATTCTGTTTCTGCCATGGAAGTGTTCAAGACCAGGTTGGATGGTGTTCTGAGCAATCTGGTTATTTGGAAGATGTCCCTGCTCATGGTAGGGGATTGGAACTGGATGATCTTTAAGGTCCCTTCCAATCCAAACCATTCTATATTCTTCCAGGTATTGTTGGATAAGAAGGAAAGCTGATTTTTTTTAAATAGGCTCAACACTGGCTACCAAAGCTTTAGTTTTAAATCAAAAAGACTGTATTGATGCAGTTGTTCATCACTTTGTGCAACACAAAATGTGCAGAGCAGCCCAGGTATGTTATAGTCTACACCTCCTGCAGTTGGTTACCCTGGGTACATCCCACACCACTGCTACATGATATTACCTTGCTATTTACACAGGGCATAAGTCACAAAAGCAAGAGCTCTGCAGAAGCAGCAGCTTCGTCAGCTTACAGCTCGACTTGTTTTTCCCACCGGTGGTGCTGGGGTATCCTGGGACTCTCTAAATAACGGTAAGCACTCTCAGTATTTAAAAATCAGTGTGTGCACAAGCGAGAAGTCTAACAAAATAGTCAAAATAAGCAGTCAGTGAAATCTGCTGGCTGCTCAGCTCCTTTGAAGTGACAGTGCTTATTTAGGTGCCTATAAAGAAAAATGTCTCAGGTCAGACAACCTTCTTGGCAGTTCTGACAAGGCTACCACGACCTTCTGCATTCACCAGAGCATGGTCAAATCTTTAACTTCTCTTTCAAAGAATGATCTTCCTTCTCTCCTCAAGTAATATAGATTCTACTATGGACACCTCAAGAACAGAAGGAATGTGGCTCCTTACTTAACACAGCATTACTGTAGCTGTTATTTTCCTAGTGCCACCTGCATACAGCAGTATGAGAGATTCTTGCTGTGCCATGGACATGACGTCTCAGGGCATGCCAAGTAACCAAGCCGAGAGCTTATGAAACTCAGCATCAGTCATCAAATCTTGCATGCATTTCATTTCCTTGCACACGGATAGTTGGCATCCTCAGAACTCTGTTAAGACAGTTTGACAGGCTGCACCATATGGAACAAAGGGATAAGAGGGGAAAATAATGATTTGGGAGACAAACCCAATGATAACTTTAAGCAGAGCATTTCAGTTGTTACAGTGTATGGGCAGGCAATATAGAAGGTGATTACTTTTGCTCACTCAGTTCTGCAACTGCTGAACAGTGTGTTTGTTACACATGCAGTTACACATTTGGTTTCAGGACCACAAATCCCTGCATCTATCAGTGAGTGACAATGCAGTTAATACCTGAAGTAGACACTAGCATTCCAACACCCAAACTGCTGGATTATACTCTTATTGCAAAATGGAAGGGAAGCATCACACATCCACACTCGTGTGTGTGTGTGTGTGTGTGTGTGTATACAAATCACCTCCAACTGTAACTTCAATGGTAGAAGTGTCTGCTGCCACCCAAGGATGTCCTATTAACAAGCAGATACTCTCATGTCCATACATTTTCCCCCAGGTGATTGAGATTAAATGTGAACAAACAGAAGAGTGTCACTCCAGCTGCATGCTTTTGACTGACAGAAAAAGAAAGGCAAATACACAGAGATCTGCCAGCTTTTATAGGAGTGACTAATGCAGCTGAGTATTTCACAGTGATGTTATCCAACTCGGTAGTTGTCCAAACATCTATCTCAAGGGCTTCTTGTTTACGGTAGTTGTTCAATTAACATATAATTCCTGTTTTTTCAGTCTAATTATTTAAGTCCTGATGCCTGAAAACAACATCCCTGCAGACCTATTGCTTCCTCTTGGTTGTCTGCTTCTAGGTGGTTATCAAGAGCTGCAAGACCCAGCAACACCTGGGAGGTAACAAACACCAACAACCTCACTACTGAACAGTGCAAAGCAAACGTGGTAACCCAAACAACCTTCCACCTTTTAAAACTCCACTTCTGTGGCCATGCAAGTGTGGTAAGCAAAGGTATGATGAACTTGCTAATTATTGCACATTGGCTGACCAGCTCATTCTCAGGTGACCTCCTCATGACAAATACAAAGAACTCTCTCATTTAGCCTCCATGCAATGAATACCTCAGAGTCCATGAGACATCACAAGTTCATGGTCTTATCCTCAGCCATTGACCTGCTACAGGCTAGGGATGGCAGACTAAGCCCTGTGGCATGGGCTTGTTCAGCTTTAATTGTGCTCCTGCAGAAGTCTTTGGAATCACAGACTGTTATGGGTTGGAAGGGACCTCAAAAGATAATCTAAGAACATGGGCAGGCTTTAGTTTTACAAAAATGGAAAACAGCAAAGAACTGGAAGACCGCATCTATCCCATTAGACCAGGGCAAGTCCAACCAAAATCACTCCCCTCACATTTTCACAGGGGTTTCTAACTGTTCAGTATAGTTCTGCTACAGTTTGCATTTTGAAAGGCTGGTGTCTTGGCACATAGAGACACCCAGAACAAGCAGCTCTGAAGAGTATGTTTGTGTTCTTTCATCTTGATCTTAGGAGACATTTCCACACCTGCACCATTTGCAAGGGGCTGGCAGATCTGAAAGGCTCTGAAAGGCTCTCCTGAGGGTACTGAATTTGAGCAGCTCCTTCCCGTTGCGTCTCAGTGTTCAATAATTTGAAGTGCCAGCCTCCACGATTCTCCTGCAATTTCCTGTAAGACTGGCCTTAATGCTCTAGTGATTGATTTTGTTTTAAATGTTCTCTAGTACATTTACATTAGACAGATGCACTTTTTACATATCTTGCTGATTCAGACTGACGTTATTAGCAGCCCCTCTTCTGGCTCTTATTCTGGCTCAATGCAGTCTTGCATTGATTTTCAAACTGAAATCACACACTGTTAATTACTGTACTCATTTCTGCTTCATTCAACATTGCACTAAAAGCTTAGTTACCTGATCTGTCGAGTTTGGGAGATCTGAGAAAGCAGGTACTGAGCCACACTGACCACAGCAAATCCAGCAAAGACCACACTGCATCATATCCTGTTATTGACTGTAAATGAGTATTGCCAGCTTGAACAGAAAAGGTCAGAAATAATCATGCCTGCAGCAGCTGTAACAGCCTTGACTGTGTGCACACATAGGGAAATTGCTATTTCACACAGTTTAGCCTAGCTGATCCCACAAGCAGTCATAACAAGGAAGACCCATATGAGAAAGTGAAGCTGACCAGAATAATGCTAACATTTCCCCATTCCTTCATCCCATTATGTTAGAAGGGGTACCCAGAAGAAGTGTGTGACTAAACTACATGTTCACATTCACCTCTGAGGTTCCCTGAGTGCCATCATGTCACTATCTCAGTATGAGCATGGTGTCTTTGAGTTCCAGCATCACCCAAATGTTCCTAGCCAAGAACTGGGTCTGCTTCAGCAACTGATCTGTGTGGCCAGGACCCCAGGCAGAGGAGTGCAGAAAGGTCACCCAGAGGCCACCACAGCTCCTGGAACAGCAGGATGTGTCCAGCAAATCAACATTTTCACTGGAATATTGTTCCATGGGGTTATTTTTAGCCACATTCAGTAACAAAGCCTTGATCTCAGCAGCCCTCTCATGCTGTTGCAGTGTCTCCAACTTCCTTCTATGAATGTCCCCCTTCCAGGCTTATCTAGGTTCAGAGGACACCACACTTGCTGGTGAAGCTCCCCAAGCTGTGAACAGCCAAGTGGCCATGAACAGGCCAGCTCCTCCCAGCAGAATAGGGAGAATGAGTCAATTATTTAAAGCCTCTATCCATAGTCTCACTCTGGGGAACTGAGCTGCCATCAGTGAAAGAAACAACCAGAACACGTGGTTTCTCTAGTTGAGCTTTTCCTTTTTCTTCTCCTTTAATCAGAAAGTCAGTTGAAAGACAGCTTTTTTTCCCCTAAACCTTTAAGAATCCCTCTGAACTTTTCTGCTAGCCTCTTCAGGGTCAAGATCCACAGGGAAAAGGTACAGCTAGATTGTCCTAGTCTTCCCACCTCAGCTGTTTCCACTTGGCTTCAGAGCTGTCGTGCAGTGCCTCTCTTGTTTGCTATAGATAAGAGACATAGTCATTGTTCTTGGAACTGTACAAAGTTCACAAGCCAGGCACGGCAACTGCTGGAGTTCAGGAAGTAAAGAAATGGGCGTGAAAACTCAGCTTCAATTACAGTGATCTTAAAGGTCAAATGAAACCTGAAACAAAAGAGCGCTTAGAGAGTGCTGGCTTAAAGATGTTTTGATGAGGCTCCCAAAGAAAGAAGGACATTGAGAGACACAGGGTGCACCGTCAACAAGTTTGCTGATGACACAAAGCCGGGTGGTGTCTCTGAAACCCCAGCAGGCTGTGCTGCCATTCAGCAGGACCTGGACAGGCTGGAGAGCTGGGCAGGGAGAAATTGAATGAACTATGACAAGGGCAAGTGTAGAGTCTGGCAAGAACAACCCCAGGTACCAGTATAGGTTGGGGACTGACCTGTTGGAGAGCAGTGTAGGAGAAAGGGACCT